>APFE031266975.1:153325-181039 GCA_000404065.3 Pinus taeda | reverse complement strand
TTGAAAAACCTTGTTGATGAAGGTATTTGTCCAAACGATAGTACCAAGCCCTTGGAGCCTGTTTAAGACCATAGAGAGCCTTCTTAAGTCTGCATACAAGTTTTGGATAATTTCCAAGAATGCATCCATCTGGTTGCTCAATGTACACTTCTTCTTCTAAGTCTCCATTCATAAAGGCAGATTTCACATCCATTTGAAATACTTTGAATTTCTGAGAGTTAGAGAGAGCAAGGAACATTTTGATGGCCTCAAGTCTAGCAACGGGAGCAAAAGTTTCTTCAAAGTCTATTCCTTCTTGTTGAGCATACCCTTTACAAACAAGTCTAGCCTTATTTCTAACAACTTCCCCATTTTCATTCAACTTGTTTTTGAATATCCATTTTGTCCCTATGACATTCTTATCTTTTGGTCTAGGAACCAACTCCCAAGTGTTGTTCTTTTCAATATGCTCAAGTTCATCATCCATTGCCTTGACCCAGCATTCATCTTTGCATGCCTCTTTTACATTTTGTGGCTTAGTGGAGGAGAGTAATGCCAAATAGCTTGAAGCTTTTGCTATTGCTCTTCTTGTTTGTATACTAGCCTCTTTCTGCCCCAAAATCTAAGATTCTGGATGATTCTTCTGAACGTACCTGGATGGAATCTTTTCTTCTATCCTTATCTGTTCTTCTGGTGCCTCATTGTCTTCTTCTTCATCATGAATCTGATTTGATGTAGATGGATAGTCCTCTTCATCTTCGAAATCTTCAGATCTTACTTGCCTAGGAGTGTTTTCATCTTCATCAACCACTACATCAATACTTTCAACAAATTTTCCAAGCCTTTATTGTAACACTTGTATGCTTTGCTGTGGGAAGAGTAACCAAGAAGACTGCTTTCATCTGCTCTGGGTTCAAACTTGCCAAGATTTTCATCAGTGTTTTTGATGTAGCATTTACTCCCAAAAATTTTGAAATATTTTACGGAAGGAGTCTCACCATACCAGAGCTCATGGGGGGTTTGAGTGCTGTTCACCTGGACGTTTGTTTTGTTGAGAATAACAACTGCAGCAAATGCGGCTTCACCCCAGAAAGTTGTGGGAGTTCCAGACTCATCAAGTATAGCACGAGACATTTGTTGAACCGTTCTGTTCATCCTTTCCACTACTCCATTTTGCTGAGGAGTCCTGGCTGTAGAGAATTCTCTTCTTATTCCAACATGTTCTTACACAAAAATCGAAAAATTTCATTTGAGGTAAACTCCCCCACCTCTTATAAGATCTGAGGCATTTAATTCTGTGATCTGATTCGTTTTCCAACCAAAGCTTTGAAAAGGTTTGAATTTTTCGAAGGCTTCATCTTTGTGCTTCATAAGTCCTATCCAGACCATCCTTGAATAGTCGTCAATGAATAATATAAAGTATTCTTCTCCCCGAGGTGACCTTTTCCTAGACATACCACATACATCAGTATGGACAAGCTCAAGTGGCCTGCAAGCTGATCCTTCCTTCTCAGGGAAGTTAGTTCTGGTTTGCTTACCAAACTGACATGACTTGCATATTGTATTTGTTAATTTTAGGTATGTTCTATGCTAGAGCAATTTATTTAAATTTTCCCAGTTAGCAATCACATCAGCACTACGATAAACTGCAGATAGAACATAAATACAAAATGCAGAAGACAAGCCAAGACAAGAGGACGCAAGATATGGCGCGAGCCAGGGACAAACCCCACAATGTGTGGGGAAACCCTTTGATCAAATCTTCTTTTATCTTCAAAGTTCAGCAGAGAAAGAGAGAGAGAGAGTACATTTACAACAGCAGCCAATACTTTGACTTATCTAGATCTAGCATAGATCATTTCGTATCATGATGAGATCAGTTGAAGACATTCTGCTTCAACTGATTCTCAAGGTGACTCCTTCACCTATTATCGTGCTACATCTCGTCCATTTGCTGCACCTTACCATGTAGCAACATCATGCTGCTCATGATCTCATACATCACACTGTCCATACATCACGCTGTCCATGATCTGCATCATGCTGCTCATGCTCTCATACATCACTGTGCTGCCCATTATCTTCATCATGTTGCCAATGCATCATGCTGCCCATGATTCCTTATATTATAGCTACATCCTTCTGCCTGCATAGATATTTATGAGCCACTTTCTTGCTGCGTTTAAGGGCTATCTTGCTGGCTGTAGGTGGAGACCCTAACATCCTTTTCTTGCTTCGGTTTAGGCCTGCATATGATGCCTCCTTGACTGCGGCCTAGACTAGGCTTTATAAGACTCTCCTTGTTGTTGCATTAAGTGTCTTCTTGCTGCTGAAGAAGGGCTTCATAAACAGTGACTATGGCATCAGTGTATAAGGCCTTTCCTGCCAGCGTATAGGAGTCTTCCTTTCTGCTGCTTAAACCCTTCTTTGTACAGTGCTAGGGTCTACATTCAACTGCATCTAGGGCACACTTGAACAACAGCTATGACACTTGTTTGGACTGCGTCTAGGGCCTTTTAAGATATCGGATAAGGCTCCTCTATACAGCGTATAAGGATCCTTCTTCAACTGCGTCTATAGGGCTGCATATGAGGGTTTCTCCTTCAGCTGAGAATAGGCCTCCTTCACTGCGGTTAGGGCTAGATAGAAGCCTCTTGAGACTGCGGCTTTAGGCCTTCATTTTCTGCTGATTAGGGTCTCTCCAACTGTGGCTATGACTCTTCCTTACTGCAGCTAGGGTAAGGCTAGATCCCTCCCTTTTAGGACTGCGGTTAGCTGTGAACAGAACCCTTCCTCTTGACTGTTTCTAGGGCTTCTGCGATTTAGGGCATCATTTGTATATAGGCCAGCGTATCCTCTATGTGACTCTCCTTCACCAAAACGCAAGACGTGGAGAGGAGAAGATCACATGAAGAATGTGTGTACAAATGACTTCAAATCCTCTTCTATTTATACTAAAACGAAGATGATGAATAGACACGTCGGTTGGGCTTCTAGAGCCTACATAAGTGCTGGTCGGCTTGATAATAATTACATAAACAAAATAAATTCATATCTCCATAAATACTTATCGAAATCGGATGATCTTTGGATCAATCCTACACCTCTCGACGAGAGACGAGAGGGATCCAATAAAAATATCAGCTGCCTTAAATAAGCCGACCCACATGGAGTTTGGCCCTAGTTGCCAATTTAACAATCAGTCAGTTCGATTTTCTAGAGTGGGGTTTTGCTGAGAGAATCGAGCTAGTGACCTGTTGTAGTGAGGGGCAGTTCAGCACGAGACCGAGAATACATAGCAGAGAGGCAGAGATAGTGCCACAGAGACAACGCAAATCCTGGAGAGAATAACGCGGAGACAACTAGGAGTTACGTAGACGCTAAAGAGGCCAGCGTGGGTGACATAGAGGGTCTGAGAGCTAATGTAGAGAGGCAAGGGGCTGACGCAGATGCTTCAGTAGCTACGCAGAGGCTAGCAGAGTTGACGCAGGGCCAAGAGGCAACGCCAAGAGATTTTCGTGGGGCAGACTGAGTGCTGGTGAGCTGAGAGAGTGATGCAATCCCTATCAAAGTGACGTGGAGCATTGGAAATTGCCATAGTTGTTGTGGGATTGTCCATCCGGTGATTGATCAGCCAGAATATCTATCTCCGAGGAGAGGTACTACTGCCGAGGGCATTCTCTGTTGGCTGAACCATTTTTGGCACCCTAGTTGTATTTAGAAACTGCCTAATAATAAAACCCTCATATATGTTGCACCAGTTTTCCCGCATTGGGTTTTCCTGAGGACGATTGTCTAAAAATAATGGTGTCCTTTGTGTGTTTGTCTCAGTTATTTCAGTTGCTGATCTGTATATGATTTAGGGATTTCTAATGTGTCAGACTTAGAAATTTCAACATTGGGAGCTCTAATGCTCTCAATCAAATTTAGTTCATTCCTTATTGAATTTGTAAACTCGGCCTTGGAGAGGGGCTTTTGTAGATTTTCAACCGATATCCATTTATTAAAATGGAACTTGTTCCCCATCCATAGTCTTGAGTTTGATTGGGCCATTATTATAGCGCTTCTCAACCAGATAAGGTCCCAACCATCTAGTGATGAACTTTCCTTGAAATCCTTAAACCTTGAGTCATATAGGAGGATCCAATCACCCTCCTAGAATACTCTAGTTTTAATGTGTTTTTCATGCAAAAAAATTCTTTGCAGTAGGACTACTTCATTATGTAACAAGGCCTACATTATATACTCATCTAGTGCATTCAATTGTTGTAACCAATCAGCATATGCTTTAGTTAAATCAATGTCAAGTTGAGTTGCTATCCTTAAGGTGTTGTACTCAATTTCAATTGACAATAAAGCCTCCTTGTCGTAGACTAACTCATAGGGAGTGAAACTAGTGGTGGTTTTCCAAGTGTTGTAGGCCCAAGTGGCCTTAACAAGTCTTTCTTCCTAGCCCTTTTCGCTGCTGCTAATCACTTTGGTTAGAGTGCTCTCCAACGCCCTATCGGTGACTTCTACTTGCCCATTTGCTTGGGGAGAGTATGGAGTGGACTTCCGATGTCGAATGTGGTGTTGCTTCTTTATCCCTTCAATTAGATTGGAGGTGAATTGGGATCCTTGGTCTATCATCAATTCTCTTGAAAAACCGAACTTGTAGAAGATATTTTCCTTAACAATTCAGCCACTTTCTATTATGTTGCTACTTTTATTGTCTTCATTTTAGCCCACTTAGTCAGATAGTCAGTGCATACAATGATGTACTTCTTCTGCTTGAATGGGGGATCAATAGGACCATTGAAATCCATGCCCCACTTCTCAAATGGTTCAAAATACACTTGAGATTGGAGGGGCATCTCATCCTTTTGAGTAGGTTTTTCCATCCTTTTGCACTCATCACATGTGAAGTATATCTCTAGACATCCTCGTGAAGGGTTGGCCAAAAGTATCTTGCTTGTAGAATTTTGCAAGATATACTCTTTGCAGCGAAATGGCCCCCACAAGGTACATCATGGCAAGCTGAGAGGATGTCATAAACTTCATCCTCCCTCACACATCTTCTCGGAATCTTATCAGGCCCCAACTTGAAGAGGTTTCCCCCAATCCAAGTGTAACAGGGACTCTTTTTGACAATCTTACTTTTCTCCTTTGAAGATAGGTGAGGAGGGAATTGGACAGTAGCTAGCGAATTGGCAATTTTGGCGAACCATGGAGATGGAAGTGATATGGAAAATAGACATCCATCAAGGAGTTGATCATCTATCACTTTTTCATATGCAGAAAAGGCTAGTCTTAATACAAAATCTACAACAACATTCTCCTTTCCAAGTTTGTCAACAACAGTCAAGTCAAATTGTTGCAATAGTAATAACCACCTAATTATGCGAGCATTAACATCTGGTCTATTTATTAAATACTTGATTGCTACATGCTCAGTATGCACAAAGACTTCACAACCAGTGACGTAATTTCAAAATTTATTTAAAAAATGTACAATGAGAAGGAACTCTTTTTCAGTTTTTGTATAGTTTAATTCAACCTTGGACAGATTTTTGCTAATGAAATAAATTGCATACAGGATTCTAGTGCCCAGAGAGACTATTTGTTGTCACACATGGCAAAACTAAATCAGAAGCCAGTACATGCACAATAATTTGACATGAAGAAAAATATAGCAATGTTGTACCAGTATGCCAAAGTACCAATTGGAAGGCACCCCTGGGTCTCCAGATGGGGGTGTAGACCTGCCAATTCTGGAACAATAACTAAGTATCAAGACTGGCAAAACAGGTGTTGGCCAACGCTCACAAAAGTGGGCCAACCAATGCCCTCGAACTGTATTTCCAGGAGGCACAAAGGAAGCTGCAGAAGAAGAAAACTAATGGCCAGACACTCCATATGAGAGTTGAATTGCCGATGGGAGAGGTGTGAGATATATTAGGATGAGAATAATCATCACATGATCCAGGCCTTGATAGACCTGGGAAGGTGGCAAGAATTCAATGCAGTGAATGTAATCGAGCATGAGATCAGGTGGATGGAAGCCAGTTCATACGTGGCAGAGTCTCAACGTGTGGAGAGTCAGAAAGACACAATTAAGGGGGTGTGCTGCCATGCGCCCCAGTTGTTTGATTGGGTGGGCAGTGGCAGCCACCCTGCTCCCCGCTTTGCAACATAGGCACCCTATCTAGGAATGTAAGCTCAAAAGTTATTTGAATGATGAATTAATGCTGAAGAAAAGAAAAATTGTGCATGCACAAGATTTGCTTTCTTTTTTCCTGCCTTTTATTGCTTTTCTAGTTTTTCTGTCGCTTTATTTGGTTAAGGAATTCCACAAGTGTAAATCTAGATCTAATCTATTTACCTAGGCACTGGAAATTTAGAAATCAACATTGATTTGAACAATTTTCTGGGCTGATTTGGAGGTTTTAAGTTGAGATTCTTGGTCTGATTTAGAGTTGATTCAAGGGTTTGCTTTTGGAATTTCTTGGCCTAGTTTGGAGTAAATTCAAGGGTTGATTTTCAAAAATTTGGAGGTTGTCATAGAGCTGTTTTTCCGCTGTTAGGTGTTGTTTTGGAAATGTCATATTGGGCTATTGGAGCTGCTCTTCTTCATCCCTCTGATGACCATTTGGTATCTACCAGATATCCAGTTTTCATAACGAGTGAGACTTCCTCATGTTTTAATCCATAGTTAATTCAAATAAGTAACTGTAAGGTTAGGTTCCTTAGCTTCTCTAACTTTTCTAGGCTTTTCCTTTTCAGCCATCATTCTAACTAGTTTTGCTTGGCCTATCACACTTTAACACATACTTTTCCTATACTAAAAAACTCCTATCTTCGTACGTCATTTTGAGTTCCTACGATAGCAGAATTAGTTTAAATCAACAGGAATAGGAGCATGATGAAAAATGAGTGAGCTTTTTGTAGTATAGGCAAGTTAGAGCATCCACCTAAATGAATGCATGGAATCTTCCATTAGTATAACTTATCACTAATTAACAACATGTCTTTGTTCAACGGAAAACATATTCCTAACTAGTGATAAATAATTATAAAATTTGAATGCCATAGATCAATCCCAACATACTACCACTAGTCTAGGTTGGAAAAAATACAAACCTCAATTAGAATTGCAAGGTCAACAACAAGGTTTGTTACGTATCCAAGAACAAGACCAATAATGCTGCTTGCCACTGATGAAGAGCCAATATCAACATCAATCTGGACATAGTAAAATAGACTGACGTTTAGCAACTACTGTCAACAATATTTCTTACAATACAGAATATCCTAGAGTTTGTTTAATTAGAAAGTAGGTGTATACTAGTATTTTCAAAGTCACCATGGTTCGTAGGTTCCAGTCCAATATGAGGTTCATCATCATCATTCTAAGACATACAAGCTTATGGTATGGCAAAATATACATTTCAAAATAAAATATACATGGTAGGATAATAGAAAGAAAAGGGGATTAAAGTCACAAAATACTCGAGCATTGCTTCAAGAAAATGACAAATTTATATGGCAGATACACTAAGTTTAGATAATTATTCCATGGATCATCAAGATTCAAGATTTGGTCAGAAGAGAACACCATCATTATTAGAGCTCAAGTCTAGGAAAATTAAATATTGAATCATGTTTTTCAATATGAACAATATTAGCTTCCTATCATCAGCATCCTTGATAGAAAGGTTGTCCAGTTAAACAATTTACACGAGGAAGTTAATTAACTATGGGAAATTCCACAAGTTTGTACTATTCTTGCTTTTTATTGCAACATATATCGTAGCTTCTTTTTTTTTCCATTTCTTCATTAAATGAAAATTCCTTGAGCATAACATGTCCAAAATTAGGTTGAGGAGTTAGATAAAAGTATACATGAAATGGCTAAAAATATCATGAGATGAAAGCATCGCCAAAAGTCATCAACCTCACAGACAATTGTAATGTTAATGTCGAAACAAAAAATCACCAATCCATGGAGAAAGGCCCATAAAGGGCTGAATTGGGCAGTTTAGGTTTTATTCGACTTTGCAGCAGTTAGGTTTTGAAAGGGAAGTAGTTGATCATCATGAAACATTGATTTTAGGAGGGCCAAACAACTGTTCCGATCCCCATCAAATACTTTTCCTGGATTTTGGGGATTGATTTCTATCAATGGCATTCATATTCCGGGGTATTTCTTAAAGTTCCACCCTCTAACTAGTTCTTTCAGGAGATTTATGCAAGAATTTGCGAAATGCATGTTGCTTGCCTCTTATTATTGCTTTTCCATAGGCAATAGATTGCTTTATAGGTCTGATTCTTTTACCAACATTCTTTATGTTCATTTTTTCTGTTTTTTTTCCCAATGTTTGAAGTTTGAAGTTAAATATTGCCTTGCCCAAGCCTGTTGGGAGTGGGGAGCACGAATAGGAGTGGGAAGCACAATTTTTGGAAAGATTATGGGAATTTTTTCTGTAATACACATTTTAATATATTTTGATGCAAATATATTAAAAGAGAAACATATGTAGAATGTTGAATCAACTACAAAATCATGAAAATGTATATTTAACTATTGCATTAGTGATGATCATTAAACCATCTACCATTTAGTACACATATAACAACAATCACCTAATAGTTACAACTTATAATATTGTCATCAAATGATCAATCATCAACCTTCAAGTTTCAACATACAAAATTTCTCTTTGACAAGTTGTAATAGATAACATTAACCATGAAATGAAATAGAGCAGCATATTCATTACCAAAGAGTTGTAAGATTCAATTGACAGTTCAAACATAGGTTCAAACTTCAAACTGCAAATTTCAAACTGAAACTGTCAATAATGTTTATAAAATAAGTTGTAATAAAGACAAAGTACAAAGTATAAAGACAAAGAGATATTCTATCCAATGAGCCTTTCTCTTGCCATGGGGAACTTCTAGCTTCTTTTCAAATGATCGATAAACAAGAGTAGGAGTAGGTGGAAGTGTTCATGTAACACAACCAAGAGCTGCATGGCTTGAACATAACACTAGATGTTGTAAAGATAATGGCAAAACTCTTGCATCCAGAAACATGCTAGTGAATGGGGGTAGCATCTCTACTCCATGAATATGATCACCATCATGACGACCCAAAAGTTCATCCTCCAGGCGCTTGAAAACTATGGCTCCATCCTCCACATTATCCTGATTTTCATTGTCGTCCTAATTCACATATGTTCCATCATTTTCCATTGCCTCGTAATAATGTGGCAACAACCTTAAGTTGTAGTCCACATAAACCAAGCCTTCTACTTGGTTTACATTCAAGTTGTTTCTCTTACCGTTGTGGATGAAGCAATGGGTCTTCCAACATCTCTTTGTAGAAGTGAATAACAAGAGGAAGCACACTCACTGGCAATTTATGTAGACATGTGGTAGAGGAACCATACATGTTGCACCATTTGACAATACTCAACCTATCTAGACCTTGAGATGCATGCAAGTTACCCAAGACTATGTTCACTAATGTACTTGCTCAATTGGCTTCTTACTTCAGCGCATCACTCTTCATTAAGAATTGAAATGTCTAATGTAAGCATGCATCCATTTTGGATCCCTGGATCTGTGTGGTTTTCTCCTAACCCCACCTTTGGGTGTTAGATGGGATTGTTACAGCAAAATCTAGTAGGCCTACTGCAAAGTCTCACTAGGCAATCTACGTCTTATGGCAACAAAAGAGATCAGGCATCACTATCACCTCAATGACATTTCTCCAATTGTTTTGTGGTTGGAGGTTATCCCCATAAGGGAGGCTTCTTGGGCAAGACTTAGAGGTTAGACAACTAGGGTTCCAAGCCAAATGGCTCTCTAAGGAGCTTGCAGATAAATCACCTAGAAATTTCATAAATAAAGGAGGGTTTAAGGGTGATGAGAGTCTACTAGTTATGGGAAAAGGTACTAGCAAAGCTTTGGAGGCCAAGATAAAAGATACAAATCTTAAAGTACACTTTCCACCAACCCCAATAAACTAAAGAAAAGTTGTTACAAGCTAGTGTTTTTATGATATGAAGGTTTACAAGATGCAATAACATATAACATTAAAGAAATAGCCTCCTAGAGGTTAAGATCAAAAGACGACTACAAGCTATCAAAGAGGTAAGAAAGGGATAAGTCAACCTTAGGTTTTTAATGGTTGAAGATTCATGTAATAGCAATAAATATCTAGATGTTAACCCTATTTCTAAAGGTAAGACATGTAATTAATGTGAGACTTTTACTTATTAAATTTACTAAATGCAATTTCTACCAATAGGACAATAACATATACATGTAAAATTGCTATAAAATGCAACTATAGACCAAACCCTAACCCTAGTTACCAAGGAATAAAGAAACTAGAAAAATTTTAAAAGGTGATCCCATAGCTAAACTAGGGCCTCTATTCAATTAGCTAATGGAGTCAATTACATTGAGGTCAATGATAGGACTTGGTTAAAGGGGGTCAAAACCTAATTTGCTTATCTTAGATACCCTAGAAACTTCTTTCATAGGATATTTAAAGTCAAACGATGCATGAAAACAAGTTGCTTTAATGGATTTTTGGATGACAAATTTTGCATAATCACAAGATAAACCCCAAATTAAAAAATTAGCATGCCAAAAGGAACTTATACAAGAATCGTTTCATCAATCCATAAGATAGTCTCTCCATGCAAAAAATATCCTCCCCAAGAAATTTTGCACCATCATTTAGGCATTGCATCCAAGAAAAAATAGAAAAAGATCTAATGTGCACTCACTCAAGAGAAAAGAGATGAGTGTGTGCGAACATGATCCAATGAAAATGACTTCTCTCTATTTATATGAGGACAACCAAGTCAATTTTCATTAATTTAAAATGAAAAAACCCTAAGATTTTGCTTGAAGCATTCAACTAGGCTAATAAGTCCCAATCCAACCTAAAGATAGGTTCACATATGATAAATCATAATAAAAATGTCATAAATCCTCCACACTTGTGGGAGGAAAATCTCTCCAACACGACACCATCCTCCAAAAATAAGCATCTTCATCATGCAAGTAACAAAGTGGGTCCAAGAGTGATCCTCACTCCAAGGAACATCATCAAAATGCATGGGTACATCTACGAGTAACATCTCCTCCATTGAGAAGTCATCATTAGGAAGGCTTATGTCACCCTCCTATGACATGCATGGGTGATGTGGAAACCCTAGGACCAAGAATTAGCATCAAAATAAGGTGTGCATCCCTGCCAAACTGTCTCAAGCGGCCTCCATCATTATTTGGGCTCTTGAATAGGGGCAACATCCATCAAGCAAGTTGAAGGCCAACCTAGGTGTATCCTTGGTCCATCTAGGCACATCATCAATCAAGCCAATGCCCTCAATTCTTGGCTCAGTGTTTCAACTAATGTGGAAAAAGTCGAAGTCGGGATTAAATCGGTAAGGGTCCAGAAATTGAAAAGGTTGTTAAAGTCAGGAAGTTTTTGAAAAAGTCGGCAAAATTAAAAAAGAAAAAAAGAAAAAAATATTCATTTTTTAAAAAATCCAGACTTTTTCAATAAAATCCTGATTTAAAAAAAAAAAAAAAAAAAAAAAAAAAAAAAAATCATTAAAGAACTACCTCATTCACGATTTTTTGGAAAAAAGTCCCGATTTAATCCCGACCTTTTCAATTGGGAATATATCGGCCGATTTAATCAAACAACCAAAAAAATTTCGTTTTGGGGATTTAATCCCGAATTTTTCCACACTGGTTTCAACATACAGAGGTGTGGCAAGGGGCATGCAACCATGTGGAGGCTCCTCAAAGCCCAACGCTCATCTCATTAAGGGCAATGATGTGGTTGCATTATCATATGTGCTCTCAAAGTTGGGATGGGCTTCTTCTTCATTACCATTGGAAAGGTGTCAAGCCATCCCTTAAGGGATATTTGCTACAGGTGTGATGTATTAAATTTAACTAGGATAAGTATTATCCACATTGGCTTGGGGCTAGCATGTGGGAGAGTATCCTAAAATGACCTGGGAAATAAATTAACTTTATGTAATATAAAGTTATGAGATAAAGTGCACTTTAAGTGATGTCCATGAAAGATTAAAACATAGTCCTTGGATCATGAGGGGTTAGGATCAAATGTTAGCCACCGACCTTGGAGGCTACTTGGAAGGTCAAGAGACACCCCCATTTGCCTTTTTAAGTGGCACGAATACCAAGGAGATTTCATTCTTCATTTGGTGTAAGAGACACAAGAGGTAAAGAGGAGAGGTCCGTTAAAAATTAGGCAACTCAGGGATGAATTTCTCCTAGAAGAAATCATATTTTTCAGTTCTGTTTGAATCACCTATAATAAAATTCATTTTTGACAATTCTAATATGAATTTCCAAAAATAGTAAGTCACATCTCAATTTGGAAGTGACTTTCCAAAAATAGAAAGTCATGTCTAAATGATCATGGATGATTTCGACATATGGAATCCACTTTAAAATCAAATCTATCATGATTATACAAGTCAAGAATTAATATTTTTACCCTTACTAGTATTATTATTATTATGATACTATTGTTTATAAAATAGTCTAAAGTCATTCACCTTTAATGGATTAATAAAAACAAATTCTCTCGTGGAATAAGTAAATTAAATTGAGAATCTCTTATTTGGCAAATCGAACCTCTCTCTTGGAATAAAATAGTAACTCCTCAGTTAAGAGAATCTAACTCTCCCTCACCAATTCAATCTATCACAAAAGTGTAACTCCTCCTCACTAAATGCAATTGTAACTTCCTCATTCAATTTGATTTGTAACTCTAACCAATTATTCTCTCATGACGAAGTTTAACTCTCTCTCTCACTAATTCGAATTGTAACTCTTCAAGACAAGTGCACCTCTCTCTCTCTATTCTTTAGATGAGTTACACTTCTCCTCAAGTAACTCCTCCCTCATGGAATTCGATTCTCCTATTACTGGCTAAAGGCATGAATTCATTTTTGTAACTCCTCTCCTTTCTCATATATTTAAGCAAGAGCAAGTGAGAATTGAGTGTAGCATGTTCATTGTGAAGAAGCAGAATAAGGGTTGAGTGTGTGCAAGAGAACTGTGAGAACTAGTGAAGAGCAAGAGCAAGGGAAGAGTTGGAGCAAGTGTGAATGACATGATTTGGTCAAGAGAAGTAGGAGATCTTCAAGCAAAGAGCAAGTGCACTTCAGCTACAAGTTGATCAGACATTGATGACTCTCTCTCTCTCTCTCTCTCTCTCTCTCTCTCTCTCTAGAGTAGGATCCATTGCAAGTTGATTTCTACAGTAGAAATAACATCATATGATTTTCTCATGGTAGATAGATGAATATTTGCATATTTTATTTTCTATTGATTTTATGGCCTAACATATTAGCATGTGTGATCATGAGATGTCAGGAAAGCATGTTGCCAGTGTTTTTCCATCTATTTTACGTGAAGGTGACAGGTCTACAATAACCAAGAGATTGTTGGAGTTCTCGTGACCTCTCATTTGAGATCATGTCCCAATTGGAGCCAGATGTTACCCACCATTTTGTGGGTAATATCCCAAGGATAAATTTTTCTCCAAGATGGTCCTTAAGCCGACAGCCCCTTGCAGCCACCAGCTGGCTCATTGTGCCATTTTCTCTGCCACCTGAGCCAACCATGTGGTCCCTCACCCATCTGCCATGATCGTATGTTTGAAGGCAGGCCTCCCGAATCTAAAGCTATGCCTTGTCATTTGGAAATTAATTATTGTAGCTTACGTATCATGGACACTTCTGGGCATGGATTAATGGGGTGATTTGACAAAAAGAATGGGCTAAGTCTGTGCTTTTGTCCCCTAGACCCCTTTTAGGAATTGACCTTGAATTCTAGTCTCCTGGGATCTCTTTTATTGACCATTCGATTCCAAGGATGATATTTCATAGGAAACCTAGATCTTGGTTGTGTGGTCCCACTCCCTTATCCGCTTATATTACCCTCTTTCCATTCATTTTCACCCCACTCATCATTTCTCCAACCTGGGCCCACATTCCTCCATTAGGTCCACATAGGGTTAGCATGCCTCTTCCCCTTGCCCACACCTTGGATCATGGCTTGGAATGAACCTTGAAGGTTAATGCAGCTAAAAAGAAAGATAAAAGCATATATGGCCATACTCAACAGGAAAATGTACCACAAAATGCAAAAGATGGTCGAGACAAAACAACGCGCAGATTGACACAACAACGCTCAGACCGGGGGCTGTCACTCTGATCCCCGATCCCTCCGTTTAAGCCTGTCTCCCGCGGCTAAGGGGGGTAGACCCTGTGAGATGATGAAGACCAACTGTCGACCAGTTGGTTGGGAGACACGAGACACGACAAGATAAGCACTAGATGAATTTGATTAATTTGCAGACCAGTGCCTTGAGAGATTGTTATTAAAATGATTACTTGTTAAATGATATAGAGACATAAACCGTGACCAGCAACCATTTGTCATCAGCTAAATCACATGACCAAAACGACATCCAGCAACTGAAAACTTCAAAAAGATAAATGCTTAAAACCACCACGAGAATCGTAAATTATTAACCAGATATCAATTTCGTGTCTCGACTTGAAAAATTTAGATCTCAGCATAAAAGATAATAATTGAAAACAACTGAATCTGACAAAAATAATTTTCCACGATGAATTTTTATAGCTTTTCTGACAAAATTTTAACTTAAAACAAAATTTAAAATTTAATCCTAAGCCCTAAAAGAAAAAATTTTATTTGATTTTTCATTTTATGTTTTTTATGATTTTTTAATTATTTTAAAACAAAATAAAACAAAATTTATTTTAAATCTAAACTAATCCTAAATCAAATAAAAAAAAATCTTAAAACACTAACTATTAAAAAAAAAAAAAAAAATTAACTTTTTCTTTATTTTAAAATAAAAAAAAAAAAAAAAAAGAAATGCTAAAACATAAAACTAAGACTAAACTAAACCAAACAAGGAAATGGATTTTTTAATTTTTTATCTTTTATGAAACCTAAGAAAAAAAAAAATTAAATCCTAAGAACATAATGCATACGAATTAAAACTAAATAAAAATGAAACTAAAAAAAAACAAAATCAAAACCTAACTATACGAGACATACGCTATTACCTATGCATGAAACAAAACTATATCAAAAATGTGCCGCAAAGCCCTGACATGAGAGTTATATTTTACGCTGGCTGCACAAACGATTTCGAGCAACAGCAATTTCGGGCAACAGATCATTTCACGCAAAGGAAATGGCCATGCTCTAAAGAAAAAAAGACGCATACACTGATGCGTATTATTCCAAACGAAAACAGAAAATCGAATGCATGGTGACCCAAAAAACGATTTTAAACCTGAACCACCTACGCTAACAAATTCGACGCGTATTGTAATCTAATCAGAATGAAATCGACTGAACCTGAACCCGCTCTAGTGCGATGAAACTCACGCATTCATCAATTGATTCACCTGTGCTGATATCTACGAATTTTCAAAAAATCAAAATCGTTTTGCAGGTCCAGGCTATGAGGTTCGACGGCAGGCAGATGGACGCGTTTGATTTTTTTTATTTTTTGCTGTGTGCAGGTGATTAGAATGAGGCAGCAGAGAGTCTTACTTGACGTCTACCTGATACCCACGACGTTTTCAAAAAAAAAAAAAAAATCGATTTGGTTGTGGTGTTTTGCAGGTTTTGAGCGGACGGACTGTCACAGGAAGGGAAAGCAAAGGCACGGACAGGCATGAACATTGGACAACGGCAACAGCAAACCCACGCAGGGAGATTACGCACTTACCTGGCCCGTGGTAAAACTCGCTGACGCCCACGCTGATGTCCCCGCCAATTCCAGAAAATCGACTTACCTGCTCATGAAATGATCCCCGATTTCTGCAGTGCGTATTGATTTAACTTATGCTTTGCGTTTTTTGCAGATGATCAAGGCTCGACAGCTGACTGCGTGCAGGCTTGGGGCGGGTAGATCAATCAACAGCAAAAAGAAACTTATCATCGAAACCCTCAAACCTGTGCAATATCTGTGTATAAAACAAAAAAAAAAAAAAAAAAAAAAAAAAATTTGAAACCCTAGAACAGTTAAATAATTTACAAAATTTTTGGCCCCTTAGCAGCCAGATTAGGCAGTAAGCACATAAATATTTTAAAGAAATAAAGATTTTCAGATTTTCACTGTGAAGAACTTCAGAAAAAATCTCTCATGCAAATTAAAAATAAACTGAATGATAGACCCAGGATCAAATCCAACTGGGCTCAGCTAAAAAAATGCTTGCGGGAGTTGGCTGGTTCAGCCGAGAACTTCCCTGAACGCCCACAAAATTCCTTCAGAAAATGTTTTCTGCACAGCTCAAAACAACCATCAGTAAAGAGGGAAAAAATGCTGCTAGATCTCAGGAAGTAATGGAGATACCTGCCATTACTTCAGAAACCCTAACAGCACCCAAACCCTAGCAAGTGAACAAGATACCTGTGCTCACAATACTCTACAAAAAGCTATTATTAACGGCTGAAAATAACATATGCAGAAATTTAAACAATCTCACAGCATTTCAAGAGAGTAACACCAGCAAGATATGGACCCCAAAGTCTTCTTTTATTAACCAGAAACAAATTTACAAGAGAGCTTCTTCAGTCTAAGACTCAGATCCAATTGATCTGAACTGACCTCTAGCACCCTACTTAAAGGAAATGACTCCAACGGCTAGTTCGAGTGATCCATGTTGAAATGATCTCGACCGTTGATGAGGATCAAGACATCTCTTAATCTCATCCGTTGATTTATTCACTTAAAATTATTATTTTATTAGTTAGGGTTTTTGCTTTATTTTTTTAATTTTTTTATTATTTTTTATTTATTTCATTTTTTAATTTTTATTTATTTTATTATTTTATTATTTTTCATTCATTTTTTAATTTCTTAATTCATTTTAAAATGGATCATTGAACTATCCCTTCGGAAACATCACCTAGGACCTAGGACTTAGGACTCATGAGGGGATTTAAAACATTTTTCGCACCTCAGGACATTACATCATGACTATTACAAATTTACTCTTAAGGCAAGAAAAACCCTTAACATAGAACCCTCACAAATCACCAAGTTCTGCGACACAACTATAATCTAGTAGATCAACACACTAGGATTCTCCTAAAATTCCAATGACAAAATCTATCCCGGCTTTGGAGTCAGGTTTGAAGGAAAACTCTGCCGATTCGTGGATCGGTGAGACGAAAAACCTTCTGGGACGTAGATTACCACTAGAAAGTTAGGTCCACCTAGGCAATTCACATACACGACTCATATCTGCTAAGATTATTTACAATTAATACATGCAGACTGGGTTTACAATTAGATTGATCAAGCTGCTGATGTCTGCAGGATGGCATGAACACGCTGATCAGGTGCTGCACCTTTTTGCAAAGAAAAAGGGGGTGTACTGCATGGATAGTTGACCGGTAGAGATCAACAGGTCCCTCGCCCATCTGCCATGATCGTATGTTTGAAGGCGGGCCTCCCGAATCTAAAGGTATGCCTTGTCATTTGGAAATTAATTATTGTAGCTTGCGTATCATGGACACTTCTGGGCATGGATTAATGGGGTGATTCGACAAAAAGAATGGGCTAGGTCTGTGCTTTTGTCCCCTAGACCCCTTTTAGGAATTGACCTTGAATTCTAGTCTCCTGGGATCTCTTTTATTGACCATTCGATTCCAAGGATGATATTTCATAGGAAACCTAGATCTTGGTTGCGTGGTCCCACTCCCTTATCCGCTTATATTACCCTCTTTCCATTCATTTTCACCCCACTCATCATTTCTCCAACCTGGGCCCACATTCCTCCATTAGGTCCACATAGGGTTAGCATGCCTCTTCCCCTTGCCCACACCTTGGATCATGGCTTGGAATGAACCTTGAAGGTTAATGCAGCTAAAAAGAAATATAAAAGCATATATGGTCATACTCAACAGGAAAATGTACCACAAAATGCAAAAGATGGTCGAGACAAACATATTTAGCACATGGAAAAAAGTCAATACATGAGCTCTACCCCATCATCATGCCCATCACCTTGGTTCCTACCAGCCTTATGAGCCTCCTTCATCATATAGGAACCCATGATTGTCCCAACCCCCGGCGGGAAATAAGTCACCCCACCTTTAAAAGGGGAATTTCACTGCTATATCTTATACATCATGCTCTAACCCTTTGAGCCTGGAGCAGTTAATCAAATAAAATCATAAAAAGGCAAAAGGCAATAAAGAAGGGTGGAAAAATCAAGGTCGAGGCACCCCATGTACCACGATTTCTCCCTCCCACACATTATAAACCCAAGTTTGGGCTTCCCTCTTATTAGTTTCCCTTGTACCCCAGCATGCGACCTAGGGCTGCCCCTTCTCATTCCCTACTTCATTCACCTATCTGTCACATGCCATCACCTCTTGAAGGATGTACCTTGTCTATATTATCCCCTTTAGAAGTAGAAACCACCTAATAGGATTATTGGTTAACTCCATTTGGAGTTTAGGAGACATTGGCATATCTTGAACCCCATTTAGAAAGGCAGGCCATTATGAAGTCCCACCTGTGGTCCAAGATTAGGTAAGCTTACTTACTCGATTTCTCTATATGACTTTTGGTACTGAAAGGTTAGGGGACGCATTGGATCTTAATGCAGGATTGCAGATGGTTTCCATCTTGGGTTTGGTCCACCTATATGGGTCCTGATCCTCTAGAGGGCTACATTGGCACATATAGGGTGAGCGTTGAGAGCCATGGACCTCCACACCATCAAATTGCACTCCATGGATCCCCACAGTCATTCAGATATTGCTCGTGGTTCACTTATTGGACGAGGAGGATACACTTGATCCATCATGCCCAGTTGGCCTCGGATCTACACCATACACTTGGCAGATGATCCAGGACTTGCACGATGATGTGGCACCACCTACACCATCATCCTAGCCCTTCCCGACAATCTACAAGCATCTTTGATTTGTTTGGAGGCCCATGAGGACACCTATGTGCCCCCACATGTCATTTGGAACACCACAAGTTATTACAAGGGGCCAACCCCTTGTCCACTGCTTTTGAGGCTCCTATTCTTCATTGTGGCATCCATGGACCCCATTAGGCCTTTTAAAGGGCCCTACAACATGCATAGATTATTATTTGACCTTTTGAGAGGCTTACTTTTTCATTTATGAGATAGTTCGGTTGGCTTGTCACCAAAAATTAGTTAATTTGCACATTATTTTATTTTAGGGGCTAATGTAGGCCCAATGAGGTAATGCGAACTCCTAATGAGTGTATAAATAGGAAATAGATGAATTCACTTTGTATCATCATTTTGGTTTGGATCTCTTATCTCTATTGAGATTTTCACTCTTTCTAGAGGATGAATTGGAGCTTTATGGATGAGTTTTGATGTGTGAATATTGGTATATCTTCTCTTGGAGCTTCTCTATTGTCAATTGTGAATGGTTGGATATACTCTATTACATGTAAGTACGTTCCTTTTGATGCTACACTTGTTTACTTTCGTCATATACGTTGGAATGGGATTTTTGTTGTTCTAGAGCTAATTGTTGCATGCATTTACTGCTTAAATTTGTGGAATTTATCTCTATTATAGCATCTCTCAATGTATGGGCCATGTAATATGAGCGAAATCTCCTAGGGGTATTTCTATCAAAGAATTTGACCTTGATAAGCCACTCCTTTTGCACATCGAAGTACAAAAGTTGCAAGGTTGCTTCCTCTTGACTTAGAAGGCTAGTGAAGTGATCTTGAGGCTTCTTTGACTGGGAACCAAGAAATCCTAATCATACTCAACATAGACTCCATTCTTCCAAAGATTAAGGCACTAATCTACCAAGGGTGGTCATTAAAAACCATATTCTTTCACCTCCTCCCAGGTCTAGCCACATTGGAGTACCTAGGGCATCAATTTCCCAACAAGCTAGCCATAAAAAAAGAGTTGATCTCCTAGGGGCTCCTACGCTTGCCTTTCTTTTAGCTCTCCTCCAATTTTGAAGACATTCTAACGGTGGAGTTGGGAGAAAAGCCAAGCCCTAACTTCGGGATCAAAACTTGCCCTGCCATCCCCAAGGCTAGTACCTCAGGGTCAAAACAACATCTTTGAGTGAAAAACATTCTTTGATCCTTTCCCCACCTTGTCCAGGGTAAGGATATCATTGGTTGCTACATTCTTTCCTCATACCTAGACTGGGTCCACTTGACCCCATGTGGTCTCATTCCTTTGAAAGACCGTTCTTCAATAACCATTCGGGACACCAATTTTAACAAGGATTTTAGGGATTGGGGAACTCCTTCACAAGTCTTATCCCATAGACCTAACCCTCAAATCCTTTCCTCCTCTCCTTAGAATACATGGTACCTTGCTTAGAAAGCAAGCAAGTTCCATCCTTCAAATTCTTCTAGGAAAGGGTTCATTTAGGTCACTCATATCCATTGACTTATCCTTCATTGGTGAATCCATACATACCATGTCTCCTCCCATTGGTGATAGTTCGTAAATAGAAGGAAGCCTTCGCTGAGGTGACAGGGGGTTAAGCCTCCATTTGTTGCCCTCGGCCTAACATTTGCTCTTTAGGGATCCCACCTTAGGTCCCCTGTTAGTTTGAGCAGTAACAATACCAAGCATAAGGAAGAGGCTAAATTGGTTAAAAACTACTCTTAATGATGTTGAAGGGCATGGATCTATGAAAGGAATCAAGAAATATGGAAGAAGGCTATGCAGGAAGAATATCAATCCATCATGAAGAATGGGGCTTGGGAAATCGTTCCTAGACCTAGTGACAAATCGGTTGTCACCTCAAAATGGATCTACAAGATCAAACACGTTGTTGATGGAAGCATAGATAAATACAAGGCCAAATTTGTTGCAAGGGATTTCTCTCAAAAGGAAGGCATAGATTATGAAGAAACCTTTGCACCCACTGCAAGGTATACTACCATTAGATCTTTGGTTTCATTGGCTGTTACAATGGGATGGAATGTCCATCAAATGGACGTGAAGACAACATTTCTGAATGGGACCATCGATGAGGAAGTATAGATTGAGCAACCTGAAGGCTTTGAGGTGAATGGCAAAGATACTCATGTCTGTAGACTCAAGAAAGCCATGTATGGTTTGAAGCAAGCTCCTAGGGCATGGTATGCAAGAATGGGTGCATACCTTCTAAGAATTGGGTTCGTGAAAAGTTTCGTTGATCCAAATCTCTACATCAAGGTTGTGAATAAAGAACCAGTCATTATTCTATTGTATGTGGATGATCTATTCATTATAGGTGTGGATAGAAGAATACAAGAATGCAAGAAGATGTTGGCAGCTAAAATTGAGATGAAGGATCTAGGACTGATGCACTATTACCTAGGTCTGGAAGTATGGAAAAATCCTTGGGAGATATATTTGGGGTAAGTACATCATCAAGTTGTTGGAGAAATTTGGGATGATGGATTCCAAGCCCATGACTACTCCTAGGATCACCAATCTCAAGAAGTTGAGGAGCTCTGACTCAAGTCTCGTGGATCCTCTCCTATCATCAATTGGTAGGTTCTCTGATGTATCTACTAAATACTAGGTCGGATATATGCTTTGTTGTAAACGTCCTCAGTCAGTTTCAGTTGGAGCCTCATCATGATCACTAGATAGCTGCCAAGCATATATTGAGATATCTACGTGGCACGATACAACATTGCCTAAAGTACAATAGCAAGGAAGTCAAGTTGATTGGCTTCACAAATTCTGATTGGGGTGGCAGTGAGACCAATGGGAGAAGCACTACTGGTGGATGCTTTAGTTCGAAATCTGCCATGATCTCATGGATGAGTAGAAAGCAAGATCTCATTGCTTTGAGTAGTGCTGAAGTAGAATATGTGGTTTCATGTGAATTAGGAAAGGAGGTTGTATGGTTGAGGAAGCTTTTGACAGATTTGTTCGAGAAGCCTCTGGATCCTACTGTGATTAATTGTGATAATCGAAGTTGTATCAAGATGTCTAGAAATCCTGTGTTTCATGCTAGGACAAAGTATATCAATAATGAGGTCCACTATATTAGGAACTTGGTGCAAGATGGGATCGTGAAGCTACAGTATGCCCCGACAGACAATCAGGTAGCAGATATACTAACAAAGTCTCTTACCAATAAGACGTTTGAATATCTTAGCAGCATGCTTGGTTTAGTTGATATTGTTGATTTTGTTGATGACAATGAAAGCTTGGAAGAGATTTCTTGATGCCTTCTATGTGAGACACATTGCCTAGGAGGACAACTAGTCGACACTATGTGTTGATGTCTAGTTCCCGAAATAGGGAGTGTGGCATTGGTCATGGATCTCTGACCTCAGATATACACCTAGATCCCTGGGTTGATGGTTAGAAAGTAAGCCTGATGGTACCTAGAGAGGCTAAAATCTTTAGTCCATCTTAGTACCACTTGGATAGATTGCCCTGGTCAGGAATCTAGTTTGTGGCATTGTGGTGCCTAAACTGTTGAGAGACCTTGGATAGATTTCCCTAGTCAGGAATCTAGTCCATGGCATTGCGGTGCCTAGACTCTTCATAGTTCATATGGTTTGAGATCATTTGTATGAATAACTCCTTAGTTAACAGGGAATGTTGAAAAATGTAACTAGGTTCGGTCTTCATAAAATGTATTTGTCAAAAGAATTTTTATTATTGTTACAATGACTTATTAAAGCATGGGTTTCATGCCTGGGTCATCATTTTATTAGTCAAAGTCCCCATTGTGGACTCCTAGGATTAAAAAAGAGTCATTAGAGTCATTGTCTATTTTATGAGACCCTTCTTGGGCTTTCGAACAATGTGAAAAGAATTATTTTTTAGTCAAAAATGAATTATGTAACCTCCACACCAAGTCGGCCTCAAGGAAGGCAATTCGAGCTCATTGATAGCTATATATTCAAGGCAATTCGACTTCATTTGGAGCATTTGACTCTCTCATATATAGTTCGATATCTGAAGCTAGAAGCTAGGAAATGTGCGAAGGTGAAGGAGGCTGAAAGAGGTGCGATTTTGATCAAGGAGGAAGGGAAAAACAAAATCAAAGTTTTGCTCTCTCTCTCTCTCTCTCTCTCGTGTGGGCTATTTTAGGAGATTAGAGTCTCCTTGTCAAAGTCGAAGTTGTTGTTGATGTCGGAAGTTGCCAAGTCGAAGTTGTTAGGGTCGAAGTGTTGTTGCTGCTAGAGCGAAGGTTGGATCGAAGAAGGAGAGGTTGGGTTGGTGTGGAGGAGGTTTGTTTCTAGGTTAAAGAATCTCAAGAATAACTATTGAATGAAGAGATTTTTGAAAGGGTTTTCCCCTTGATAGGGGTTTTTCCCTGCCAGAGTGCCTACATCTTGTGTCTTGCTTTTCGTGATCTTCATGCACACATAATTTGGTAATTGCTTAATGAAAGATAATATAACAAATAAGTAAAATAAGCCAACATAATTCACAAGTAATTATCAAGAAAAAAAAAAATCTAACCCGAATCCTACTAACATTGATTTCTCAACATGGAGCTATTGTCTTGGATCAATGGAATGGATATTTTGCATGTTATCTTGTAAGTGAGCTATTTGTTGAATAAATCTTTATGTCTAATGTATGGAATAAATTGAATCTGGGGTTTCTTTTGTGCCCTAATTTATTGAAAGGATCTAGATATCATTATGGCATGCATTATTCATGGATGATATGTGAATGACAATCCTAGTGGTGAACTTTAACTAGCTCTCCCATGAAAATTCTTGGTCCATCTCAATAGGTAATTGCTAAAATTCTTGGTGCTAGCCCATCAATTATCCTTCCTCCTTAACAAGTTTTTGGTCATTCAATCGCATCATAGACTCCATTCTCCCAAGGAGCTAGGCATTGGCCCTTCTTTGTTGTTGATCACTCTTAACTTTTATACATAAATTTTCTCTTTTCTCTTTACCCTAATTCAGTCCCTTTAAGGTCAAGTGACCAAGATAGGGCTTGGTGCAAATTCCTAGGGAAGAGGAATTTCCAGAGTTGGAGAGTCTAAAGGCCAAGAGGATAGTGGTTGCCACAAAATTCCTCCTTTTGGTAGGCATTCAATTCAATTTTGTCCATAAATTTTTTTGCCCTAGTTACTAGCCCTAAGTTAACCCTAGTACGAATTTATCTTCAACTTGGGGACTTCTTGAGGGTTTCATGAGCTTTTTTCCCATCAAAAATTATCATCGAAAACCCTCTCTACATGCCCTAACCTTTGGTTGTCCCAACACTCAACCTATCAAACAAACCCTAGGCCTTGTGCAACATTTAGTAGGTCTCTCTAAGGAAAGTGTATTGCCTCCTCTTGGAGTTGGGAGCCTTAAACCATGTCTTTCCATTGCAGACCTCATTATGTCACCTCATACCCTAACTATGTTGAAAATAAGGGTACCAAGGAGGTGTTTCCTAGTGCATTTAAATTTTTTCCTAGGAAGACACGATAATGTCCTTTTTGTCAAGTGACATTATGAGTTATATTAGTGTCATGGAGGAAAGTTACCTTTTGTGGGTTATGTACCATGTACTTTATATTATTGTCACTTGTGTAATAAAGTGGCTTTATGAGAAAAGTACATGGTACACCTCTAAAACCAAATTCGTCCAAAACAGGCCACGTGACCAAATCCCACGAATCTGACATGATTCGATGGGAATTCGAATCCAAAAATGGGATACGACGTGTCCTAACGGGACACGATCGAATCTCGGTCATGTTCCAATTTTGGGACTCGAATCCCAAAAAGTGAAACCCACGACATAAAAGCAACATTGTTCTTTTCATTATTTACCATTTCTCTCATTCGTTTTTGCAAATAGTGAGTTGTGGACAAGGAGCCAAGGGTTTGGAGCAAGGAGCTAAGGGTTTGGAGCATTCGGCAAGGAGATTCAAGCACCAGGTAACTGCATTTCATCTCTATTTTTTTGCATTCCTATTACAATAGTTTGTATATGAATTTCTTTTACAAATTTGTGCATGTTTTGTTTATTTTTTTTACAGTATTCATGGCTCAATCAAGCGTAGTAGGTAGGGGGCAAAGGAAGGGGAAGAATGTCTCCATTGGAGATGCCCCTCCTCCCCCAATATCATCAGAGTGTGCTGCAAGTAATGTTGAGGGAAGACTTCCTCCTAAAGACAACATCGAGAAATATCCCTTGTGGGAATATGTCACAAGAGAGGATGGGAAAAGCACCAAGGGGAAGGGAGGAGGCAATGTGCAATGGAGATGCAACTTTTGCCATAGTTCTTTCAGAAGCACATATTACAGTGTGAAAGGCCATTTGTTGGTTTTACCAGGTTGTGGAGTTGGAGCTTGTAAAGTTGTTCCTTTACAAAAGAGGAAAGAAATGGAAAAAGAGTTCACTGTTGGTATGACAAATGTGGCTGCAAAATCAAGGAAAACCAAGAAAGAAGACCCCCTTCCATTGCTGAGGAAAGGCACCACCAAATTTCCATTTGAGAGTTCTATTGGGGGACACGTAACAAAAAGAAAAGCAATTTCACTAGATCCAATAGACAATATTTTTCAAAAAGAGAAATGGGAAGACCTTGATCTCACCATTGCCTTCTTTTTTATCAAAACTTCATATATTTAATGTTGCACGCTCACCTTTATTTATTGAGATGTGTCGAGCTCTAACTCACGGGTCTCCATCATGGTATGTGCCTCCTAGTTCAAAGAAGCTTAGAACCACATTGTTGATGAAGGAAAAAAAAGAGGTGCAAAAAATGCTTGAGTCTATTAAAGCATCATGGCCAACATCTAGGGTTAGCATTGTTTCTGATGGATAGACAGATTCAACATGACACCCACTCATCAACTTCATGGTGTCTTCCTTGAATGGTCCAGTTTTCTTGAAAGCAGTGGATACACTTGGAGAATACAAAGATGCAGAATTTATGGGTGAGTTATTTATTAAAGTTATTGAAGATGTAGGTGTTGATTCTTGTGTGCAAATCATTACAGATAATGCACATGTTTGCAAGGCTGTTGGCATGATTGTGGAAGCTAAATATCCACAAGTGTTTTGGACACCTTGCATAGTCCATTCATTGAGCTTAGCACTGAAATCCATTGCTTCTGATATGCTTTGGATTGATAACATTATTGAGGATGCACGACATATTCGTAACTTTGTGCAAAATCATACAAATGCCCTCACTATCTACAAGGAGTACAACAATCTATCATTGTTGAAGATTGTTGATACACAGTTTGCCTCTTCATCCATCATGTTGAAGAGGTTGAGGGAGGTCAAGACTGCTCTTGGGACCATGGTTATTTCTGAGTTTTGGTCTTTTTGGAGAAAGATAGATCAAGTAACCTCTAAAAGAGTGAAGGGCACAATGCTAGATGATGCTTGGTGGGAGAGGGTAGATCTAATTATTCAGATCATGGACCCTATCATTTCTATGCTTCGATTTGCAGATATAGACAAACCCATCCTAAGAGAAGTTTATGAGGGATGGGATTCCATGATTGAGCCTGTGAGGAGCACTATTCTACAAAGTGAGTGCCTCGAGTATGAGACATCACTAGAGGCCTTCTGTGGTACTATATAGGATATTCTTGTCAGCAGATGGGACAAGAATTGCACACCTTTACATTGTTTGGCTCACTCATTGAACCCAAAATACTACAACGATGAGTGGCTGAATGGTGGACCTTCCCATAGATTCCCTCCTCACATGGATGGTGAAATCTCACAGGGGAGGAAAGATGCATTTAAGCAGGGTTTCCAAGCTAGAGCATTGCTTGATGAGGTGGAGGATGCCTTTGCAGAGTTTTCCACTCGCACTGGTCGATTTGCAGGATATGATGTGATTAGAGACAGGGGGGCTAAGAAGCCCTATTCTTGGTGGGCAAATCATGGGGCAACAAGCCCTCTTCAGTAGTTAGCCATGAGGCTCCTCTCTCAGGTGACTTCATCCTCTTGTTGCAAGAGGAATTGGAGCACATATGGCAATTTGTATAGTGTGAAGAAGAGCAGGCTTGAGCATTCCAGGGCAGAGACAATGGTGTATGTCCACACCAACCTTCGTCTTATTTATAGGCAGAGGGAAGAGTGGTTGAGGGGAAAGACAAAGATGTGGGATGTCTTTCCTGATGATATGGGTCTGGACAACAGTGTTGAGTTGGTATTGGCCACCATGGATCTCAATGATCCAATCCTAGAACCTGTTAGATCTGATGATGGTGATATTTTAAAAGGGTCATACTCCACACTAGCAAATGCAAAGGCGACTATGGATACAAAGGAGGAGGAGAGTAGTGGCGACCATGATGATGAGGACAATGATGTTGATTCTGATGATGACTATGAGAAATGATGACTCATGAGTCATGGGCTACCTATTCCCTTAAGGCTTGTATACCTGTAGTTGTTTTATATTTTCTATTTCTATTTGCCACTGGCATTGCACTACCTATGTAGCACATTTTGATTTGATGACTAAAGGAGAAAACTACAGTTGTCAGTGTCTTTATCTTACTATCTTGTAAGTTGTCTTTCATTTATGAATCATGATTTATGTGACATGTATTTGAATTTTGTATGTACTATGCATGCCATAATGTTACTAACTTACTTTGTAAACAGTAAAACTAACATCTAGATGAAGATCTATGTTTGAAATCAATGAATTTGTATC
>APFE031266975.1:139792-153149 GCA_000404065.3 Pinus taeda | reverse complement strand
ATATATATATATAACGAATCCTACGAGTCCTGTTCCAGGGGGTCAATATGTTTGAATCCGACACTCGAATCCCCGTATCCTATGAACCCCAAATCCCCATGTCAGGTTACTTAGTGGTACACATTATTATTAAAGTGACTTTTATGTTTTAAAAGTGATTTTATGAGAAAGAAAAATGCACATGGTACAAAAATATTAAAAAGTGACTAGGAGACTCATTAATTGAGGGGGGCACATCTAAGAAAGGGTCAAGAGAGGGAATGATCTCCACCTTTGTTCTAATGAGCTAATATTTAATCTCAGCCATTAGATCTCAAGGGTTAGGGTTCTCTTCATTTTGAGAAGACAAAAAGGAAAAACAAAGGGGATCTCTCATTCATTCTTTAAGTGAACTTTTGGAGAGGACAAAGAGAGAACAAGGAGGTTGCAACAACAATTGCAGGAGGAGAATTATTCAGCAAGCAAGGAGCTTGAATCCCAAGGAAGAGGGAGAGATAAATATGTCAACATGATTTTCTAGGCAGACCGAGCTTCCTGGCACATAAATCGGACTGTTTGCACAGATTTACAAGGCAGCTACAGGAGCTCTCCTGGCACAAATTTTGAGGCCATTTGTCAGCAGGCAGAGAATGCAGATTTAGGCTAGAATTCTAGCACAAATTCTAAGGAAAGTCTATGCTGCAATTTTGGTGACTTTCAAAACACATTTCGAGGCACCTTCAGTTTTAATCCCAAGGTTGTAGGGTCTAAACAAAGGCATGAAATTTTTGACGAGAATCTATAGATATTTTCATGCAAAAAGGGTTGTACTATCTCATCAGCAAAAGGGAGATAAGTTTGTTATAATTTTGCTGTGTAATTATTTTCCCTAAAAAGTAATTAGATGCCCCTTGAAGACAGGTTTTCCCCCTGTGGGTTTTTCCAAGGTCTTTGAACCAAAAAATGAGTGTCTCATTTATTGGCACTTGCTTGCATTTTATTTTTCATATCTCAGCTGGAAATGGAAAATGCAAAAGAGTAGAGTAGTCTCTTATGTTTTGAGTTGAATGCAAATTTAAAGTTTATATCGACTAACTGTTATGTTGGGGTTGCGCATTAAACGAAACGCAAAAATTTAAAACTGGTTTGGGGCTACATTAGTGAAAATTTCTACATGGTATCAAATCTTTTGAACCTACAATGAAGTTTTCCATCAGTTGATAGCAGAGGCTAGCAAGCACCTTCTACTATAACAATGACCAGTCAGCGTAAAACCATCATCAGAAACCCAAAGGATTGTTGGTTGAGATGGACAAACGCTGCATAGTGAAAGATCTATGATTTATCTATAATTTGGTGTTGGTTGTGGGTGTCATGGAAATCAGTATAAGGGTGGAAGATAGGTTAAGTGGAGAAGAGAACTTTAGCCCCTGGAAGGAAAGGATGATGTTGTTACTTGAGGAGTTCGAGGTATGGGACTTTGCAGAGAACGTTGTGCAACCTCGTACAAATCTCACTCAGTTGGTTGACTTCAACAAGTAGAATGTAAAAGCAAAGAGAATCACTCTTGATGCTGTCAAGGACCACCTATTCCCTCATGTGACCAGGAAGAAGTTTGCCTACGAGCCATGGTCAGTATTTTCATCCTGAAAAGTAAATGGAAATTTGAATTTTTAAATTTGCCTCTAAATTTATTAGGTCGGTTGGGCCGCTAAGTGGCACTCATTCGACCCCAACTTAAAGGCTATGTAAAGGAGATCATTTTTCCTCATTTGGACAGATCAATTTAGTCTCATGCATCTCTAATCCAATGAAATTAGAAGAGGGTTGAGATTTTAGGAGGCTGAAATTTCGAGGGCTGAAATTTCAGGGACTTAAATTTTGACATGGCACTTCATCGTGATTTTGGTTATTGGTTTGGTTATTATTCTACTACTTTTATTTACGATGTACAGATGAATCTGGAAACTCTCTCTCTCATAAGGAAGAACTTTTTCGAGTTTTCCCTTTGTGGGGTTTGCCTTGGCTATGTGCCTAATTTATGTGTCTCTTGTCTCTTTGTTTCATGGTTACTTTGCTGCTCTTTCATGTTCATTAGTTGATTTTTTTCTGCTATATAGCTTCCTACATGATATTGAATTTAATGCTATGTGAAACTAATGTTTAATTGATCATTGAAACAGTTATTATTGAAAAGTGTAACTAGGTTAGGTCTTCATAATGGCATGTGTAACTGTGAATTTATGTAAGTTATGAAAGGAAAAAAATAAAATTATTGTAATGCTTGTCTCATGGGTTTCATGAGCAAGGAATTTTACTTCTAGTAAATGGCTCCCATTGTGAACCTTTAGGTTTTGTCATCTAGTCATAAAAGTCAAAGTGATGTATAAAGGACCCTTCTTGGGCATGTTACATTTGTATATGAGTCAATGAAAGAGTCTAATAGCCCTCCACAACCAAGAAAAAGTATCTTCTTCATGTCAGCTACAAAATGAAAAAAAATAATCACCAAAGGACATGTCGGCTCACCCTCTCTCATGTTGGCTTATTATCACTGACAAACCACTATAAATAGGTAGTTGGGCCCCATTTCAGAGAAAGGATTTCAGTGGTCATCACGTCTGCAATTTGATCAAGGCCTGGCGCAGAAAAGGAATCCAAATATCTCATAAGAAGTCTCTCTATCCAAGCAAAGGAGGAAAACTAGAGGAAGATCTGTTTGGGATTGTTCTAGTGTTGATCTCCACTCACACATGTGTGGAAAGAAGAGGGTTACAAAGGTCTCATAAGATGTTTCCCTATCCAAGCGAAGGAGGAAAACTAGAGGAAGATCTGTTTGGGACTGCTTTAGAGTTGATCTCCACTCGCACATGAATAGAAACAAGAGGGTTACTAATACATAAAATGGCCAAAGACCTTCTTGTTGTGCTAAAGGCCTAATCAAGGAGTATTCAAGAAGTCGAGTTGAAGAAAAAGGCCTTCCATTTGAAGGAGATGAAGAGGTTAGATCACCATATGTGATGCAACTAGGGCCGAACTAAAGCGCAGGTTTTGAAGTAGGAGGAAGCCGAAGTTGAAGAATAGCCGAGAAGAAGGAAGAAGCAAGAGGGTTCACTATCGTTGACTTAGGGAAGAAGGAATCCATCAAATAGGCTTTATGTCTTAGTCTTGGAGCGGAAAATAGGTCAAGGATCTTGGTCTTGGTACTAATCAATTGGAATCTCTATAAGAAGAAGAATTTGCTCGGGTTTCCCTCTCAAGTGGGAGAGGTTTTCACCCTGGCTGACAGCCTACATTCAGTGTCTCGTGTCTCTTTACGATTTATGCATTGGTAATTGTTTGATGAAGAAGAACACTAATAATCTAAGTAAAAGAAGATCCTAATCTAAGAAGTAAAAAGCACTCACAAGCGGTTACTAATAGAAGAGAAATCAGTTAATCCCGATGCCCTAGATTTCTCAACATGGTATCAGAGCTAAGGTGACAAAGTCAAGGAAGGGCATCTTATCAAAGGACACTCAAAGATCAAATCTCGAGGAAGGCATCAAAGCAAAGATCATATTTAAGACAAGATCTACAAAGGAAGCATTATAACCCTAGATCGAAGAAGGAGTCTACAATGAAGTCTTGGGATCATCATCAAGACAAAGAAGTCCAACTTGAAGAGATCTATGAATCAATGTTCTTACCATTGAAGACATCACCAAGAAGTCGTCATTGATCTTCATCAAAGGATGTAAAGAGGTCTCACTCTCTGTGGGATCTATAATCACTCTTGAAGAAAATTACCTTCATCAAGTAAAAATTTTCTATTCTCTATATCATCATCAGCATTAAGGAAGTAGCAAGGAGAAGGAGCATCCTATCAAGTAAGTAAATTTATGTCCACATTTGAATCTGTCAAAATGTATTTTTGCAAGGAAAGCAACAAATTGGTTGGGGCTTCAAACTATCTTGCATTGAAGAAAATGATCCATCTGAATCTCATTGAAAATGAGGTTATGGAACATGTCAAAGGATTTATCACTAAACCAGGAGAGGAAGATGCTCAAGCTCTTGCAAAGTATATGAAAGGGGAAGTTAGGGCTCAAATGATTCTCATAGAATCCATCAAGGATCCACTCATCCCATATGTATCTAAACTCAAAACTTCAAAAGAAATCTATAACAAACTGGTAGAGTTGTATTCTGTAAGCACTGCTAGAGAAGTCATCTCATTAAGACAAGAACTCTACAAGATGAATATGTCAACAGAAGATGGAATAGCCTCATACTTTATGAGGATATCTGAAATCCGGGATCAACTACAAGATCTGGGAGAAGTCATGTCTGATAGAGAAATGACTACAGTTGTACTAAATGCACTAACGGAGGAGTGGAGTAACTTTACTTCAAGTATTTATGGGAAGAAAGAAGCTATTATGTTCCAAGATCTATGGTCACTCTGCAAGATTGAAGAATCTAGACTAAAGGCCAAATCTGATGTGGGATTAGGTGAGCAGAATCAGGCATATGCTGCAAGGACAAAAAGAAAGGGAAAATTTGGAAAGTTTGGTCCTCAGAAAAAGAAGAAGAACATGGCTAAAATACAATGCTATGGGTGTCAAGAATATGGGCACTATGTGAAAGATTGTCCTAAGCTCAAGAAGGACAATAACAAAAGAGGAAGAGAAGAAGCCCACATCACTGAGGAAGTGGAGGCTGAAAAGAAGAAGTAGGAGCATGATAAGATTGTCCTAAGTTTTCCTGTTGTGAAGTAGGAGCATGATAAGATGCATCATGGCATCATAGAAGCATTGAAAGCAAGAGCTTGGGACATCATCATAGAGAAGCAAAGATGGTTAGAATCTACAAAAATCAAAGATATATCTCTTGGGAATCTCATTGGAAACATAAGTGACAAGGTCATCTAGTACAACTTCATCATACATCTGTCAAAAGGAAACATCCGTTGATGGGGATACTTTAGATCCTCAAGATTCTTTGATGGAATCTTTATTGAAAGGTTCACCAATCATGAGGGGAAGCAAGTGTTTCATCAAGAATTCCAAACTTGTGGAATTCATGGGATGATGGTATGATGACATAAAAGAGGCAAAGCAATGGATTGAAGCTTTTTCAATCAAGGGAGTTGCTACATAAAATCTGGATGACCCAAAGGAAAAATGAGGTATGTATGCTTCCATTTGATATTGTAGAAGTAATGTCAGATGGTTGCAGATATCATGGACCAATGCTCTATCTTAAGAGCATGATCAAAAGAAAGGATCTCCTCCCACAAAGGGATGCAAGAATGCATGGGTCACACATTCACTAGATGAAATCAACATAATATGTCCTCATATGAAGAACGAGGTTACTGGCTACGATTGAGGAACTCTGATTGAAAGCTTCGGGGAATGAAATGTGTGAAGAAAGGAAGGAAGAGATCATGGGATATGCAACCATGAAAGAAGGCAATCAACATCCAAAGACCAAGAAGATTTAACTAGGATATCTCCATGAAATATATGAAGACTCTGATAGAGTCTGAAAAAGAAAGAGACCCTTGACAACATATATCTTTAGGAGATGCGTCGATATGTATGCAGGATGTTGATGCAAACAAGAAGATGTTTTGATGAAATGCCATCACAAAGGTAATGTTGATTTTAAAGTTCATTCCTTTATTTTTGAACAAATATCTGGATGAGTTTATGCAGGGCTGCCGAGGGAAGATCTTTGGATGTCTTCCACCACCGATGCACATGTAGTAGGATGAAAGATCCTTAAGTAAACATGGCATGAAGGAAGGCCAGATATGGACTGATGAATCATTTTCTGATGATGACACGGCTGACTCATGAATGAAAGTGATGGATGGTCGGTGCCCTATGTAGTTGTCCCAAACATGAAGACTCCTACATAACGAAAAGAAGTTCATGACATCGTGAGGAGAGCTCTTCAAGTAGTTGGTTGTCCCATCTTCTCCACCTGAGGAGCAATTGTAGGTCGCTATTTAAGAGAGAACCTGGAAACAAGTTTCTTACTTGGAAGAAACTTGGAAATTCCTAAGCCAAGAGAGAGCTTAGGTACATTCCTTCCCTAGGAATGAGTACATTCCTTTATTGGAATAGATATGTCCTCCCTAATTAAGATGGCGAGATAGACACATCATTCTTGTCTTCACTTCGGAAGATAGAATGGAGGATTGGGTAAACATCTGGCATCCAATACTCTCTGAGGATGAGTTAGGGCATCCAAGATAAGAGTAGTTGTAGAGGACCAATATTCTTTGAGGACAGGGAATGCTCAGATCTCGTGGAGAGATAGAGTTGTTAGTCAAGGCCTTGCTATGTGACAATGTTGGTTGATATGATGCTAAACAGATGGGTTACCAATCTGACTCTTCTTATGTGAATTCTTCAGATTGAGAATAACCAAGTACCATTATGAATACCTCCCTAGTTAAGAGGGAGTGTTGAAAAGTGTAACTAGGTTTGGTCTTCATAATGACATGTGTAATTGTGATTTTATGTAATTTATGAAAAGAAGAAAAATAAAATTATTGTAAAGCTTGTCTCATGGGTTTCATAAGAAAGGAATTTTATTTTTAGTAAATGGCTCCAATTGTGAGCCTTTAGATTTTGTCATATAGTCATAAAAGTCAAAGTGATGTATAAAGGACCCTTCTTGGGCATGTTACATTTGTATATGAGTCAATGAAAGAGTCTAAAATCCTTCCACGACCAAGCAAAAGTATCTTCTTCATGTCGCTACAAAATAAAATAAAAGATCTTCACCAAAGGACATGTCGTCTCACCCTCTCTCATGTCGGCTTATTATCACTAGCAAACCACTATAAATAGGCAGTTGGGCCTCATTTCAAAGCAAGGATTTCGATGGTCATCAAGTCTGCAATTCAGTCAAGGTGTGAGGCAGAAAAGGACTGTGAAGATCTCATAAGAAGTCTCTCTATCCAAGTGAAGGAAGAAAACTAGAGGAAGATCTGTTTGGGACTGTTTTAGGGCTGATCTCCACTCACATGTGCAAGGAAAGAAGAGGGTTACTGTTGCAGAAAAGGGTCGAAGATCTTCTTACTGTAGTAAAGGCCTAATCAAGGAATATTCAAGAAGCTGAGTTGAAGAAGAAAGCCTTCCAATCCAAGGAGATGAAGAGGTTAGATCACCACATGTGCTGCAACTAGGGCCGAAATAAAGTGCAGGTCTAAAGCAGGAGGAAGCCCAAGTTGAATAATAACCGAGAAGAAGGAAGAAGCAAGAGGGTTGACTATCGTTGACTTAGGGAAGAAGGAATTCATCAAAGAAGCTTTTTGTCTTGGTCTTGGAGCGACAAATAGGTCAACGATCTTGGTCTTGGTCTTGGTATTAGTCAATTGGAATCCCTATAAGAAGAAGAATTTGTTCACGTTTTCCTCTCAAGTGGGAGAGATTTTGGTCGTGGCTGATAGCCTACATTTTGTGTCTCTTGTCTCTTTATGATTTATGCATTGGTAATTGTTTGATGAAGAAGAACACCTATAATCTAAGTAAAAGAAGATCCTAATCTAAGAAGTAAAAAGCACTCACAAGCAGTTACTAATAGAAGAAAAATCACTTAATCTCGATGCCCTAGATTTCTCAATAGTATTAGGTAAAGAAAAACTTAATTCTAGAAGATGACCTAGAAAAGCAACACGGTATCAGTGCTGGATATTGAAGAGCAATTGGGGTGAGGAGCATCTTAATCAATCCTATATGAAGTTTCATGTCTCTTTTTTTCTGAGGCCAGGTTGGTATTGATGTTGGACGAGTTTATGGTATGGATTTTGGGCTAGTTTTCTGTGATAAGGATTATGATAGGGTCGAGTATTACAGGTTGTAACAATCAGGGTCGAATCCCTTACGTTGGATATAAAAGGTCTAGTACAAATCGAGTTCTCTCCAAGTCTAGGGAGATTGCTATAAAGGCCAACAAAGGTATGATCACAACAAACAAAGTTATGTTGTGATTGAGATTTTCTAAGAAAACCTTAGGTCGAGCTCACCTGTAGGACTGAGCTCATCTATAGTGGAGCAAAGGAGAAATATGGTTTTTTTCTTAAGGTAGTGGATAGAGGTTCGAACTATGGATTGAAGTAATAAATCATGGGACTAAGATTCTTCTAGCCTGTAAGAAGAAGAGGTGTGGCTATGTCCTTGACAAGAGAAGTTGATGTGGTAATTCATACAAGCCTCTGTGCCATCAAGGGAGAGCCAAAGTTTCCTTAGTGGGTCGATTTCTTTCCTAAGGAGGCCGATAGCATATGTTTTATATGCAAGTTCTTCTCTTGTGACATATACAAGTTCGAAGTCCTCTCCGAGCATATTGTCCTAAGACATGGATGAGTGCCCCCTTCTTGTTACAAATTTCTAAGACCAATTCATCTAACATGATTTAAGACTAGAAGTCGTCAGTGATCCAATAATACTATGGCTATCTGAGATTCTAGTCCAAGTCTTTGTGATGAATCTATGATCTGAATTACTAGAATCCAAGATACAGAGACAAAGAACTATAGTTCTGAGTTACATCCCTAATGTGGTTCGATCTGTGGAAGATGTTCTTCAAGGCAACAATTGATCTAAAGCTATGTCCTTCCATTGCATTTATTGATCAAAGCTTAATGCCTGTGGTAAAGTCTAAGATCTGTTATTATCTTGTGCTATGATCAATCCTCACCTTTCAAGTCTAATCAACCATATGAAGTACTAAAGAAGAATCAGTGAAGGACTTAACGAGTATCCATTCCACCTCTCGTTGAGCTCTGTGGTAATCTAGGGTGAAGGAAGATGCAAAGCCCTTATGCACTTAGAAGCTCAAATTCTCTGAGCTCTGAGTGAACTGGCATAATCCATGGATTGGATTCTCATGTGAGTATGTTCCAGTGATGACTTCCTAAAGTAGCTTCATTAGGCAATCATGATGTTGAAGATGGTTGACACATATAGTAAAAGTGTGAAATGAAAATGTCAAGCCCTGCTAGAAAGCTGACATTCAAGGTATTTTCTTTGAGCTACAACATTATTATTATCAGAGATATAAATCCATTTACTAAGGTTGATATCCTTCTATGAGTTTTGTGATAGCCTGGTTATTAAGGAATAGTCCAAGAAGAAGTCAAAATAAACTGTGGATCAATGTCATTGTCAGGCTTAAGGACCAAACTTTTGTGAGTTCATAACTGTCATTTTTTAATTCTTCATATATATATATATATATAAAAGAAGGTTGACTTTCACTTCAAACGAGCTAACCTGATCAAATAAAAGTCTGGAGATTTGAAATTGAGATATGTTATGAAAGACATTATCATGTACTTTTTGACATGTCTGAGGAATAGTAGATCTATGTTATGAGATTTCAAAAAGGTCATCCAAATGCTTCTTAGCTCTCTTCAAGTCCAGTAAACGATGGCATGAATGAGTAAACAATATTTTTTATTAAAGGGAATGTTGTTTTTTTGTTGTCTCTTGTTGCAAAGGATATTGAGACTTGATATATTTGTTATATCTAGGGTTTAAAAGTCTAAAACATTTCTAGGATCTCATATAAAGGGTTTGAACAAAAGAAACCTTGAAGGTTGTAAATTTGTAATACCCTACGTTTGGCGTTGATGGAAAAGATGAAATCATTGAAGATTGCAAGGATAAGTATCATCTGTTTTTTTACACTGATTTGACTAAGGTCTAATCCATATAGGTTTGATAGCAAGAATATTGAACTTGGGAAATTAGCGTTAAACTCAAAAACCCTAGATGATTTATTGATAACCCTTTCAACTCATTAGGGTTGAGAAAAGAAAGTTGTGATTAATTGCTTCCGCTTTTAAGAAGGAACCCTTGCTCCTAGAAATTTTGACATCTTGTTAAGGTTGATTAGTAGGTTGGATCCAATAAATTGAAGATCAAGAGGGAGTTGTCATGAGCTCAAAAGATAAGTATCTTATATTTCTTTTATTGTTTTAATCATTATTAACTTTGATTGTTTATGGTTCGTAAACCCTAGGTAAGGTTTGGAGATGAAAATGGACAAAATCCTAGAGCTAATTATGTTTGTTGGAGAAAAAGAAACCCTAACTCCTTGTTGATGATATTGATCCCTAACTCTTTGTTGATGATATTGATGATAATGATTTTGACTAGATGTTGATGTGGACTCCTTGATGATATGGACTCATTAACGATGAACTTCTTCATGATGAACTTCTTGATGATGTGAATGGACTCCTTGATGATATGAAACTCTTTGATGATGATATTGACAAGGACTCTTTAATAATGATGAATCCTCATTTAAGACTCCTTGATGATGATGCGAATTGGACTCCTTGAATGAATTTCACAATAAGGATATGGACTCTCTGATAATATAGATAATATGTACTACTTACGTGGACTCTTCGATGATATGGACAAGGTGAACTTCTTAATCATGGTATGGTCTTCTTGATGATGACATGGACTTCGTGATGATACGATGATGATGATATTGATGCCTTAACGAATGTAGACTACTTGAAGATGATGAAGATATGGACTCGAAGATAATGTAGACTCCTTGATGATGATGATTCGTTGATGACGTATACTCCTTGATGATGATGATTCGTTGATGACGTATACTCCTTGATGATGATGATGATGATGATGATGATGATATGGACCTCTTGATGACTTGGATTCCATGAACTCTTTGTCGATAATGAGAACTCCTTAATAATGATGTGGATTCCTTGATGATGTGGACTCCTTGATAATGTAGAATTTTTATCAATCAACTCTTTGATGATGGTATGGACTCCTTGATGATGTGATGAGATTGAATGGCACTCTCAAAAGATAAGTATTATCTTGATTGTTTCATTATGTGTCTCTTAACTTCCTTGGTTGTTCTTGTTCTTCCATAGCTTCATTGTGAGGATTGCACGCACATAATGAAGACTGCCAAGCTGTGGGAAAATCGTTGGAAATATTGGATGAACAATAAGACTCATGATGGGTTCTGTACTCAAAGGGAGCAAAAAAGATTAGCCTAATTGAAGCATGTTTCTATTAAGATGATTAGAATTTTTTAAGACCAATGCGTTGGGAAATCAATGCAAGTAGATTAGGGTTTGATTCCTCTTTCTTGATAATTACTTGTGAGTTAGGTTGCCTACTTTTACTAAGTTTATTATCTTATCTTTCATCGAGCAATTACCATATTATGTGTGTATGAAGATCACAAAACAAGAGACACAAGATGTAGGCACTATGCCAAGGCAAAACACCCCTTGAGGGGAAAACCCGGTCAAAAATTCTCTTCCTTCAATAGTATTCTTTGAGACTCTTCAACCTAGACAAAGACCAAACCTTCCCTCTACACCAAGTCAGACTTCTAGATCTTCGACCCTTTTGCAGTAGCACTTCCACCCCAGCAACTTTGACTATGCAACAACTTACGGCATCAGGCAGTAGTAATACTTGGAAAACTTTGATCTCCCAAACTAGGGCGCAAAATAGAGAGAGAGTAGCTCCAAAATTTTGATTTTCTTCTTCTCCTTACACTTGATCCAACTCGCACTTCCTTTAGCTACCTTTTACCCACTTTGCATTTCTCCATCTTCCTTAGAGATATCGAACTAGCTTGAGATGAGATCCTCCAAATGAATTCGACCTCCTTTTATTTATAGGCTCGAAGTGAGGTCGAATTGGTGTCCTTAGGCTTACTTGATCTCTTCTAGGCTGACTTGGTGTGGAGGTTACATTAATTACATTTGACTCTATAATAAATATTTTCACATGATTCAAAAGCCCAAGAAGGGTCTCTTTAAATGTAAAATGACTCAATATTAATCCTAGGAGTCCACAATGGGAAGTTTGACTAATATAATGATGACCCAAGCATGAAACCCATGCTTTAATAACTCATTGATACAATAATAAAAATTATTTTCTTTATTCTTTTGACAAGTACATTACATGATGACTCATCGAATATGGCATCCCTACTTACTTCGATATGTCTTCCTTCCTTAATGTAGATTCTATATGCTTTTGAGGAGAGACTATATCCAACGAATATTCGCTTGATACTTGTAGAATCCAACTTCTTTCGCTTGTCCTCTGGAACATGGATGTATGTTGGACTTCTAAAGATTCTGAAGTGATCCACACTTGGCTTCTTTTCTGTGAATACCTTTTCGGGTGTTATATTATTAAGACTTCTATGAGGACTTCTATTTTGAATGTACATTGTTGTCATTGTTGCTTCTCCCCATACGAATTTTGGTAGGTCTTAATCAAGGAGCATTGTTCGAATGCCTTCTTCAATTGACCTATTCTTCCTTTGGGCCACTCCATTTTGTTCAGGATAATAGGGAACAATGAGCTCCCTCTTAATCCATGCTTCCTTGCAATATGCAATCAATTCCTTAGAAGTGTATTCCCCACCATTGTTGGACCTTAGAGTTTTTATCTTTCTTTTGGTTAGGGTTTCCACTTCGGACCTAAACCCCTTGAACTTATCAAATACTTCATCTTTTTTTTTGAGAAGGTAGGGCCATGTCTTTCTAGAATGGTCATCAATGAATGTCACATAGTAGAGATGACCTCCAAGTGATTTGTCAAACATGGGCCCACGAATATCAAAATGAATGAGGTCTAATATTTCTTTAGACCTAGTTTCATTATATGGAAATGGCTTTCTTGTATGTTTTCCCAAAGAGCATCCCTTGCACACACCTTCATGATCTAACTTCATATTGGGAATGCCATGAACCAATTGACTAAGAGTAGGGATGACCTTATAATGTAGATGACCATTCGTCCTATGTCATAGCTCAATGGGATTGATTTCCATATGAACCAAAGCTTGAGGAGGCAGTGTAACGACTTTATAAAGGCTTCCTTCATGAACTCCAATAACCCTTTCTTGTATGTTTTCCCAAAGAGCATCCCTTGTGTTAGCGCTTGGAATTCACCTAGGCTGAGATAGACAAACTCTCAAGGCTACATCCAACCATTTCACCTCGTAGCTAGCCCTACGAGGTATGAGAAGGCTCTCTCGGGTCAGATTCGGTAGATCTTTCAATATGATAAGCTGACCAATTAGGAATCAAGATTTTAGGCTAGTAAATTGATAAAGGGGGTTGATTTAAAGATTTTTGGTTTTTTGGTGGCAATTGGAGGGAGTGCAATTCAGGGTGCGGGGATTGAGCACAGTTTTTGCAGGGGGATCTTTGGGCAAGGTAGGAGTGAGCGTTGATGCCTTAATCTGAGATGGATGATCAGGGATGATAGAGAAGGAGCTAAAGAGGGCAAACAACCATTTGAGTCCTCTCTAGACAGTAGAAAACATAAATTTTGAACAAACTAAA
>APFE031266975.1:93425-137795 GCA_000404065.3 Pinus taeda | reverse complement strand
TAGAAGGAGTGAAAGCAAACCCTAGACCTAATGCCTAGTGACCAAATTTTGCTTGAAAACTCTTTGAAATGACAAAATTTGACCTTGACACTTCAAAATAACTTTGTAAGAGCACGTTTGATCACTGGAGGAAGGCTGTAAAGACTGACACTAACACCTTGCACACACCTTCATGATCTAACTTCATATTGAGAATGCCATGAACCAATTGACTAAGAGTAGGGATGACCTTATAATGTAGATGACCATTCGTCCTATGTCATAGCTCAATGGGATTGATTTCCATATGAACCAAATCTTGAGGAGGCAATGTAATGACTTTATAAAGGCTTCCTTCATGAACTCCAATAACCCTAGCTTTATCAATGCTAGAGTCCGTTCCTCAAGCCAATACTTTTCCATCAACAAAAGCTATATCCCCTTTATCTTCTAAACATGAAATAGAGAGCAAATTGTTTTTCAAACCTGGAACATATAGTATGTTGTTGAGGTGCAGCTTTGATCCATTTTCTAGCTTCAACAATGTTGACACCATGCCTCTAACAACATAGCTTTTGTTGTCACCCAATTCCACTGCATGAGAAGATGCCTCCTTTGATAGTGTATGAAGTTGTTTACTTTTAACTATCATGTGTCTTGATGCTCAACTATCAATGATCTATGCATTGTCATCACTAAGAGACCCTGTAAGAGCAGCGAGGAATCCTTGACTTTGACCCTGCTGAATAAGTAGTAGATGACCTTCTTGATCCAACTTCTAGCAGTGTTGATACCCATATTCATGTAGTTTATCAAAGAGGGAGAATCCATGACAACAAAGTGATCTTCAACTTTTCCTCACCTTAGCTCTGATACCATATTGAGAAATCAATGCAATTAGATTAGGGTTTGATTCCTCTTTCTTGATAATTACTTGTGAGTTATGTTGGCTTCTTTTTCTTCTATATTATCTTATCTTTCATCAAGCAATTACCTTATTATGTGTGTATGAAGATCACAAAACAAGAGACACAAGATGTAGCCAATATGCCAAGGCAAAACCCCACTCGAGGGGAAAACCCAGTGAAAAATTCTCTTCCTTCAATAGTATTCTTTGAGACTCTTCAACCTAGACAAAGACCAAACCTTCCCTCCACACCACATCAACCTTCTAGATCTTCGACCCCTTTGCAGCAACACTTCCACCCCAGCAACTTCGATTATGCAGCAACTTATGGCATCAAGAAGCAACTAGCAATAGCAATACTTGGAATACTTTGATCTCCCAAATTAGCGCACGAAATGGAGAGAAAGTAGCTCCAAATTTTGATTTTCTTCTTCTCCTTACACTTGACCCAACTCACACTTCCTTTAACTTCCTTTTACCCACTTCGCACTTCTCCAACTTCCTTAGAGATATCGAACTAGCTTGAGATGAGATGCTCCAAATGAATTCGACTTTTTTCTATTTATAGGCTCCAAGTGAGGTCGAATTGGTGTCCTTAGGCCGAATTGATCTCTTCTAGGTTGACTTGGTGTGGAGGTTACATAAATTACATTTGACTGAATTATGAAACTTTTTACATGATTCAAAAGCCCAAGAAGGGTCTCTTTAAATGTACAATGACTCTATTGACTCAATATTAAAATCCTAGGAGTCCACAATGGGGACTTTCACTAATGATGACCCAAGCATGAAGCTCGTGCTTTAATAAGTCATTGATACAATATTAAAAAATATTTTCTTTATTCTTTTGACAAGTACATTACATGATGACTCAAATACATTAATGAAGACCGAACCTAGTTACATTTTCCAACATGATGTTGATCTAGATATGTTAAAGATGATCCCATGACTCTTCTTCTATGTATAAGAGTTCTGTGTAAGAGGGAGTTGCTTTTGAGGCATGGACCTAATGATATCCCTGGCACAATGGACTGCAAGCCCATTGACATCTCCCTAATGAATGATCTGAAGAAGTTGCAAGACTCTAATATTAAATTATTCTCTGATTGGTTCATTCATCTATTTGATGATGTTTGTTTCCGTTGAAGCCCATTTATTATCTGTTGGATTCAATTATGGTTTGTTGGATTCTACTATGGTTGTTGATGCTTGTTTCTGTGAGAATCCATTTATTATTTGGATTCAATTATGGTGTGTTTGACTCTACTATGGTTGTTGATGCCTGCTTCTGTGAGAAACCATTTATTATCTTTGAATTCGACTATGATTATAAAACGTCACTTATTATACACTGGATTCAACTATGGTTACTAATATTCACTTTTGTAAGAAGCCACTTATTATTGGACTCTACTAAGGTTGTCGATGATTGCTTCTGAGAGAAGTCGATGATGAAGTCTATTATTGTCTGTTGATAGTTGATGATGTTTGCTTATGAGAAAAGCTCTGGTTGAAGCTCAATAAACAATTGAATGTCTTTTGTTGTTGAAATGTTTATTAAAGATCCACCATGGCTACATTTCTAATGTTGAAATGGTTGCTAACATAAGAAACGGGGATGACTGAGAATCCCCTTGAAGAGGGAGCATTACATAGCATCATATTATGGACCATCTCTTGTAGGTTGTGTGTCGTGAGACCTTGTGGTCTGGAAGATGTATTGTTGATTCCTTCTATAGGTTGTGTGTCGTGAGACCTCGTGGTTTGCAAGATGTATTATTGATTGCTCCTATAGGTTGTGTGTCATAAGACCTTGTGTTTCGGGAGATGTATTGTTGATTCCACCTATACATTGTGTGTCATGAAACCTTGTGGTTTGGGAGATGTACTGTTTATTCCTCTTGTAGGTTGTGTCGTGAGAACTTGTGGTCTGGGAGATGTATTGTTTATTCCTCCTCTAGGCTGTGTGTTGTGAGACCTTGTGGTTCGGGAGATGTATTCCTGATTCCTCCCTTGGGCTGTGTTTTTTGAGGCCTCTTGGTTGGGGAGATGATTTGAGATGGATGCTATGTATCTTTCCTTAAGATGAGATTGGTGAGAGCTCCCTTAGGTTGTGGACCGTGAGACCTATAATTGGTCCAGGAGATTGATCTTGACGAGAGAGATGTTGAAAATTGGCACTCAATCATGCCACTTCACACCTCTCTCTCTCCTCGATGGCATTCGTACCCCTCTCTCTTAATGGATTCATTGCACTCCTCTTACACTCTCTTATGCACATTGAAGACTCGACATAGCACTCCTCTTACATGCATTAAGACTCGTCATAAACAATTCACCTTACACACTCTTCAATGAATATGCTACACTCTCTCCTTCAAGGCATGCGTACTTCTCTTTATGGAATAAGTTACAAAGGAAAGTGTACCTCCTTTCTGGCATGAGTTACAAAGGCATGTATACCCTCCCTAAATGGCATATGTAACTCTCCTTCAAGGCATGCGAGTTACTCCTTCTTGATGACTCGAACTTCTTGCTCTTCCTATGTGTGTGTGTGTGTGTGTGTGTCATCTTCACTCTTCATCACTCATGCATTGTGAAAGGAGAATTCGAACTTGTGAAAGAGAGGGTTGGAGAGACTAGAGAAGAATTGAGAAAATGAGACAGGGACTTGGAGAGTAAAAGCAGAACTCGGTGAGCTAAAGTGATTCAGTGTTTGCATCAACTAATGCCATTAGAGGTCTTCTTCAAATTTGGTTGAACTTCCTCATTCTCTCATTGTATTATGTTTCTCTATTGAATAATTGATTTCTAATAGAAGAAGAATCTGGATGGTTTTTCCCCTTGTGGGTTTTGCCATGGTCGTTGGACCTAAATTCTCTATGTCTCATTGTGTTCTTGGCTATCTTCTATTTTTCATATGGTTTATATGGTGTATGTTCTATCTACAATTGCTTAACTAGAATTGCGGTTGGAGGAAGTTTCATCTTTTAAGTAATTGTTTATGTTAGCACTCCATAAATTTCCCTAGGTTGAGGAGAGAAATTTTAGAGGTAACCACAAAACTGCTTTTAGGCTAGAATCTAGCCCTTCTAGCCTTGCAGAGGGCTCTCTCACTTAGGTTGCTCAACTAATCTGACATTAGGCTAGGTATAATGCTCAATAAGGTCTGATTTTCAAAGGTTTGCTAGTAAGAAAAGAGACAGATACATTGGGCATGGAGTCATGTCAAACTGATTATTTGCCCAATGATAAGATGAAGAGAGAAAGGGTTTTTCCACAAGGGCAAGGAAGGCAGTCTTGGTGATGGAATTGAGTTAAATTGTTGTAGGAGGGTGAGTGTAAGAAAGGTGGAAACAACACATAGAGCATCAACACTATAGATGAATTCTAAATGTTGCCTTAAGAAGAAAACATCGATCACTTGGTAAAACTAAATCAGAGCACCATTTAGATGAATTCTGAGTTAAACATTTGCTTCTTCCAAGCATGAAGACATACATTCAAGAGATGTAAGAACATGAGACAAACTTACAATTAGAAAGAAGCACAAAACCATCAAGATCTGACACATGAATCCTTGCAAATCACCATTTGTCTTTCATTCACTGGCAAAATATTCAGAAAATACAATGCACTCAAAGTGTCTTTCTCTCCAATTTGACCAACAAAATCCTTTTTTTAGCTTTTTACATATTATATATATATATATATAGATATCAAAATATATTAGTCCCAACTTGTCAAGTCGAATTTTTCAAAGGAAGCTAGTCAATCAGTTAGATACATCGAACTATTCACCTACTTTGCATAAAAATAGGAACTAATTACCTGATGTAGTTTTCAACTTAATACATCATTAAAATTAGAAATACTCATAACAAACTAACCATACCATCCTAAGGAGTTATGTCACCTAAAAACATGATTAAACAACCTTTGGAGTCAAAAAAATCGAATTTACAAAGTAAAATCAAGACTTTGTTAAAACGCAAATTTTGCAGCAACTTTCACAACGCTTCAAGTTTTCTATATTTGTGTCCTTCCTCTGACAAAAAGGAGCAACTGAGTAGTCTCAAAATATCCCTATGATGGTAATGAACTCCTGAAACATCCTTTGAAATGGTTGCAGACCTTGATCCTCTTGGCTAGCAATGTAGAAGACTTTCACACCAAACTGTCACCTTCAAAATTATGAGCATATGATGGCTTCTTCTGATATAAAGTGCTAGAGGCAACATGTAAGTGTTATGACATCCTTATAAAACCCCACAAAACAATCAAAACCTCGAAATTGCACCATCTCATCAGCATAAAGGACTATACAAAATGTGCAGCATGTCCTTGCTATGTTTTTCAAAACTCCACCAAAGTTGACCTATTTCTGACTTCTTGAACAAAAGGACAAAATTTAGAGCTTAGTGGCATCCTCCTGATGAAGATATACCTTTGTGCTAGCTTTTGCTAGTATATCCAACTTGCCCCTCCTCTTTCTCCCAGATTTCTTGGCCACTGTAAGTTGTTTCACTAATCTGAGCCTCCTCTTCAAGACCAAATTTTGGGTATAATAATTTCTCACTTGCCTATGCAAAGGCAAGGTCCACTTTAATTTATGTTTACCCTCGTCAAGGACAGGTTCAACAACTAGTAATTGATTAAATAAATTCAGTTTAACCCCTTCATCTTTTTCTGCAAGACAATCTACCTGCTGTTGAACTCCTTCGAGTTGTTCCAACAACCTTTCAAACTCTTTCTGCTCATCAAAAACCACCTTTTGTTCTGGCTTAATAGTCTCCTTCATTTTCATTTCCATCTTGGCAACAGACCTAGTTCTAGGTCCCCTTGACTACTCAACTGTCACCTGCACATCTTCAACATCTATGATTTGTTTTCTTTTGTCTTTGATAGCATGTGCCAATGCTCTCCTTAATGGTTCTCCTTCACTGGGGTGGGTAGCTTCTTGAGATACTTTCTGCCTAAGTTCTCTATTTTCTTGTTGCAAATATGCTACCATTATATGATCTTTGTCCAATTGATCTTGCAAGTCTTTAATTCTCTGATCCCTTTCATTAACTTCCACTTCTTCATGTACACTTTTTGATTCAACAAGTGTAGGGTCTATAGGCAATCTTTTGGCCGAAGCTCTTGTTCTCGATCCCCTAGCCACTGTGTCTAACTCAGGTGAGAAATGAAGTTTCTTAGCACTTCTTTTGTCAACTGATTTTCTTTTAGTCAAAGGTTTTTTGACCGAGCTAGCTGCTGCAAATAAGGCCTCTTTGATTGTAACAAATGGGGTGCCTTCCTTAGTCCTTTCGCTATTAGAAGATTATGTCATCCACCTTGAAAAGATCAAAAAGTCCTACCATGACTGCTAAATCTTGTCAAGTTCCTTTATCAACAACAGTTTAATCAATGAAAAATGAAATAAACTAGGTTCAATATGACTCCCCTTTGCTTGAACTCTGTCAGCCATTTTGCTAAGACTACTAAATAAATAGTAAGGAAGATTCAAAGGTTTTCTGCTTGTAAAATGCATTAGGAGTCTTATATGATACTGATAAACTTTATTGAACCTCCCTTCACATGTGAAATACCTTTGAATCACCTCCAATAGTTTACTATGGTGGTCTTGTAGATAGCTCCTTGGAATAGCAGACCCATACCCCACCTAGTATTTTGGTTTCAAAAAGTCTTTGAAATGAGCCAAATCTAACTCCATACCCTTGAACCATTCCTCACCATGTAAAGGGATCCCAGTGACATCATGTTAAATTATGGTATGTTCTATGCTTAGAGCAGTTTAGTTCAAATCTTTTTATTAGCCATTGTTTAGCAACCACATAAACATAAAGTAAAGTGCAGATAGAACATTAAACGATCAATAGAAAACAAGCCAAGACAAGAGACACAAGATGTGGCGAGTAGCTAGGGATAAACCCCAATGCAGGGAAACCCTTTGATCAATTCTTCTTTAATCTTCAATAGTTTGGCAGAGAGAAATAGCACAATTCAGAATTCTATAATTCTATAACAGCAGCAACAAACCCTAAATCAGCAACGTCAAACTTGGTCAAAACAGCGTGGATTGACTTCTAGTCAACTTGAAGAACTTGGTCTTCAACAGCTATCTTCAACAACCCAAAATAGTCCACAATAATCAATCAAAACAGTGGTCAAAAGTTCAGCAATCTGCGGTCAGCCCTAACTAGTCAACTTTCAGGTCAACACTAGTCAACACAACCCCTAAAAAGTCAGCGTAGGTCTTCCCTTAGTCAACACTCCATAAAACAACCCAGCATTTGGTCAATGCAACCCTAGAAATATCAACACTTCCATAAATGCTGCCCTAACTCAGTCAACGCTGCCCTAATTCATCCTTCTTCTTGCACGTGTGAGAGAAGCTACCCTAATTTGTCCTTCTTGCTTGCCCAATAAGATGAGGAGAGAGAAGATGAGTTGACATGAGATGAGATGAGTTGATAATGAATCAACCTCACTTGTACTTATATGATTTGTTGGACATGTGTGCCACACATTTCGTTGTTGGCCGACCTTGACAATTTGTCAAGTAAATACAAATAAATTGATATCTCCATAAATACTTGTCGGAATCAGATGATATTTAGATCAATCCTACACCTCTCGATAAGAGGAATCTAGGAAAAATATCAGTTGCCATAAATAAGGTGACCCACATGGAGTTTGGACGTAGTTGCCAATTTTAACATTCCCTCTCAACTACAGAGAACTCCATCTGCTAATCTGTCTGGCCATCAGTCCTATCCCTGCCATCAAATGCACTGCCTTGCATTACTTGGCTCTGCTCTACTTTGCTCTGCTCTGCTGAACTATGAAGAAGAAGAAATGATCGAGGATGTATCATACCATCCTCCACTGACCCGAAGTCAGTGTGAGAGTGTGACGTACCATTCCCACTAATCCTAGATCAGTATCATTGGTCCCAGATCAATGGAGGTCATCCTAGCATAGGGAGTACAGTAGATACAACAATGCGTCCATCAATAGTACTACTAATGGTCCCTAACCCCATTTCCCTACTCATTGATCAGATGAGAGGTACTTCCCATGAGTCCCAGACTGCATGGGTACGATGCCTTGACAGGAGAACTAATTATGTTGTCCAGAGGAGAACACATCATCCTGTCCAAAAGTCGCCACGGGAGAACTAATCATCTTGTCCCATAGTCGCTACAGGGTGTCACAAGGGAAGGTTGAACCTTTCACCCTGTACTTAGCGCACCACCAGTGGAGGGTGAGTCGCCCTGTGGTCGCATGTCGCTCCAAGAAGTACCCCGCAGCCCCTGGAGCTCCCAGAGCTCAATGTATGCATCATACACGACCCTCATAAGAGGGTCTCTCAATGACACCAAGTTGTTCTCGGAAAGCCGAGAATTTGACCTTTCCCAGGGGCTTCGTCAAAATCTTGGTGACCTGTTCATCTGCACCAATATGTTGGAGCCTTATTGCTCCCCGCTGCACCATATCCCATATATAGTGGTACCTGATATCGATATGCTTGGAGCGATCATCAAATACAGGATTCTCTGATAAATGAATCCCGCTCTGGTTGTCACACATGATCACAGTAGTATCCAATGTAAATCCAAACAGCTTACTAAAGAGCTTTCACAACCAAACTGCCTCACAAGAGGCCATACTAGTAGCAATGTACTCTGCCTCGGCGGTGCTCAAAGCCACCGACTTCTGCTTCCTGCTCATCCAGGATATCGAGGCAGATCCCAAAGAGAAACAACACCTAGAAGTGCTCTTTCGGTCCACCACACTGGTTGCCTAATCAGCATCGGTATATCCATGTAGTCTCACATTTCCGGCAATGTATCTCAACCCATGAGTGATTGTGCCACGAAGATATCTCAACAGCTTCTTGGCACCAATCCAATGTGTGTGGTGAGCCTCAACCATATGTTGACTCAACGTGTTGACTGCAAAACATATATCCGGACGAGAGTTCACTAAGAACATCAATGCTCTGATGAGTTGATGATACTCAGTAGCATTTTGTAAAACAGGTCCAGTAGCACTACTGCTTAACTTCTTGAAGTCAAGCTCCATCAAGGTAGTCACGGGCTTGCAATCCACCATACCGAATCTCTCCAATATCTTCACCACATATTTTCCTTGAGATAGGAAAATCTCCCCAGGTTTCTGCCAGACTTCCAATCCTAGGAAATAGTGCATCAGTCCTAGGTCCTTCATCTCAAACTCGGAAGCCAACTCCCTCTTACATTTGAGAATGTGAGGGTTTGCACCTATCAGAAAGAGGTCGTCAACGTACAGCACCAGTATGAGAGGTTTGTCATCTTCAACCTTAAAGTAAAGGTGAGGGTCGACTTCACTCCTAGTGAATCCCAACTTCATCAAGTAGCTATCAATCCTCTCATACCATGCTCAGGGTGTTTGCTTCAGCCCATAGACGGCTTTCTTCAACCTAGCCACGTGAGATCCTGGTCATGAATCTCAAATCCTTCAGGTTGTTCCACATAGACTTCCTCTTTGATTGAGCCATGAAAGAATGCAGTCTTGACATCCATCTGATGTAGGTTCCATCCTTGTGAAGCAGCAAGGGCTATGATCGAGCGGATGGTGGTGTATTGGGCAACAGGTGCAAATATCTCATCATAGTCTATACCTTCCTTCTGAGAGAAGCCACGAACGACAAAACAAGCCTTACACTTTTCAACGCTTCCATTAGCTCCATGCTTTATCTTGTAAAGCCATTTCGAAGTGACAACGGCTTTGTCCTGGGGTCTAGGGACCGCATCCCAAACATCGTTTTTCATGATGGACTCATATTCCTCAGTCATAGAATCCTTCCACACTTAATGTTTGACATCTTCTCCAAATGATGAAGCCTCATTTTGGATGATCATGCTCATGATGGTCAAGTATCCCTAATACCTGGCCGACTTCTTACTTTCCCGGAAAGTCCCTCTAGGTGCAATGTGTCCTTCAACATCATCAAGTGTCCCCCTAAGCCATGAAGGCCTCTTCCTAAAAGAGGAAGGCTCTTGCGGAGGGGGATCAATAGGATCCATAGGTTCTTCCACATCGGGCATCGTCTTATCTTCCTTTTCCTCCGGTTTCCTAATGTCGGCTTCTTTAGATTCCCTTACAGTAGGAAGATTGTCAACTTTGCTAAGAGCCATATCTTCGTCAAAGGTGACATCATGGCTAATCTTGACTTCCCCTTGACCAGCCACATAGATTTTATAGCCCTTAGTATTTTCACTATAGCCCACGAAGATTCCTTTCTTTCTAGATGCTCCCAATTTATTCCTTTTCTCCTTCGGCACATGAAAATATTCAGGACTTCCGAAAATTCTAAAATGAGATATGTTAAGTTTCTTACCAGTGAACATTTCTTTGGGAGTCTCGGAACCCAATGCTTGATGAGCGCATCGGTTTTGCACATATACGGTTGTATTCGCAGCTTTGGCCGATAGAAACTTCGGAAGTCTTTGATCATGGAACATAGCACGAACAACTTCCACAATCATACGATTCTTCCTTTCCGTCACACCATTTTGCTCAAGGGTATATGGTGTTGTAGTCTCCCTCTTAATGTCAGCCTCTTTGCAATAGTCATGGAACTCATTGGATTCATACTCAGTTGCATTATCAGTCCTTAAGATCTTGATCTTCTTTTCGGTTTGATTCTCGATCAAGGCTTTGAAGTGACGAAACCAAGGGAACACTTCATCCTTCTTATTCAAGAAGTATATCTAAGTCTTGCGAGAATAATCATCTGTAAAAGTGAGGTAATATAAATACCCTCCCAAGGAGTTCACAGGCATCATACCAGATATGTCTGAGTGAACCAACTGCAATATATCAGAGGTCTTGCTTTGGTTTGAGGGGAATGGTCCCCTTTTGAGCTTTCCTTTGGCACATCCTAGACATACACCTTCTTGCTCTAATTTGAACTCGGGCATCCCGGTCACCATTTTTCTGACATCGGGTAAAGCTTTATAATGAAGGTAAGAAAACCTCCGATACCATAGTTCGAACTAAAAAGATGTGTCACAAGACATGACACCCAGCAGACTTCCTCCGACCTGATATAATGAATCAACTCAAAACCCAAGAGTGAAAGCATCTTTAAAGTTCCTTTTCCATACACAGACCTTGCCATCGATGAAGGCCACCTCGTATCCTTTGTCTTCCATTGCCGAAATGGGCAATAGGTTCTTTTTTAGATCAGGTACATATAGGACTTCTTGTAAATGAATTGTATTTCCCTTATTCAATTGAAGAGTGGCATTCCCTACGCCTTTCACGGGATATTTTGAGTTGTCCCCAAGAACAATTTCCAGGTTGGTCTCCTTCTCTATCAGATTAGAGAGAGCTTCTTTGTAACCAGTGAAGTGCCTTGAGGCACCACTATCAATAAGCCAATTTCCCAGCGAGTCCGGGGGCACAGAAGTAGAGAGGGCCGCTGGTAGATAATAATCATCTTGCTTATTGTTAACAATGTTAGATTCATACCTGGTGTTTCTTGCCTTCTTGAAGGGTTGACCTCTTCCTTGATTTCCAGCATTCCTTTTACCTCTACCATTGGACTTGTCATTCCTTTGATTGCCTTATGAGTGATTTTGGTCATCATCATGGTGTGAGTCCCTTTTATCAGGGCACTACCTCGCATAGTGGCCCATTTTGTTGCAATTGTAACATCATCCTTTTCTTCCACCTTTCGGTCCGGCCTATCCTTTGGATTTAGACCCGAAATGGTTTCTTCTTTTAGAATGAGAAGAAAAGGAAAAGGGATTTCCTTCAAGTGCAGGCATTTCTTCCTCTTCCATCCTTGTTTCTTCTTGAATGCATCTTGCCATCAATTCCTCAAATCCAGGAATTACATTATTGTTGAAAAGAGTAGTCCAGAATATATACCATTCAAGTGGCAGCCCTCCGAGAGTTGTGATAGTCATTTCCCTGTCGGGAACTACTTCCCCAATAGATAGGAGATCATTCTTAATCTCGGTGATCCTTAAGAAATATGCTTGCATACTCTCATCTTTCCCTTCTTAATTTCCTTCAACTTATTTCTAAGGAACAAAACCTGATTTGCATCATTAACTTTGAATAAACTCACTAGTCTATCGTAGATTTCCTTGGAGGTGGTCAGCTCGGAAACATAGGCTACTAGGGGCTTGTCGATAGAGTCCCAGATGATCTTCTTTGCTTTGACTTTAGCCCTGGTCCACTTATTCTTTGCAGCAGCGGATGCATTTAATGGAAGCTCAACAATTCTGCCTCTCACATGGTCCAACACTTCCTATTCTTCTAATGTCAGATCGAGAGACATCTTCCATCCGTGATAGTCAGACTTCTCACGAAGTTTGTCTTCAGCGGGGAAGTGTGCTAAGGACACCATGACTTCTTTAAGATTGCTTCAACATCCTTCAGTGATTGCTCTAGCTCTTTCTCTTGCCTGGGCTTTGTCTTCACCTCACCTCTGATACCATGTTAAATTATGGTATGTTCTATGCTTAGAGCAGTTTACTTCAAATCTTTCTATTAGCCACCGTTTAGCAATCACATAAACATAAAGTAATGTGTTGATAGAACATTAAACGATTGACAAAAAACAAGCCAAGACAAGAGACACAAGATGTGGCGGCTAGCCAGGGACAAACCCCAATGCGGGGAAACCCTTTGATCAATTCTCATTTAATCTTCAACAGTTCAGCAGAGAGAAATAGTACAATTCAGAATTCTGTAATTTTATAACAGCAGCAGCGAACCCTAAATCAGCAAAGTCAAACCTGGTCAAAACAGCCCCGGATTGACTTCTAGTCAACTTGAAGAACTTGGTCTTCAACAGTTACCTTCAGCATCCCAAAACAGTCAACAATAAGCAGTCAAAAGTTCAGCAATCTGCGTCAGCCCTAACCAGTCAACATTGGTCAATTTTCAGGTCAACGTTGGTCAATGCAACCCCTAAAAAGTCAACACAAGTCTTCCCTTGGTCAACGCTTGGTCAATGCTCCATAAAACAGCTCAACATTTGGTCAATGCATCCCTATAAATGTCAACGCTGCCCTAAATGCTGCCCTAATTCGTCCTTCTTGCATGTGTGAGAGAAGCTGCCCTAAATTTTCCTTCTTGTTTGCCCAATAAGATGAGGAGAGAGAAGATGGGTTGAGATGAGATGAGTTGATAATGAATCAACCTCACTTGTACTTATAAGATTTGCTGGGCATATATGCCACACATTTAGCTGCTGGCCGACCTTCACAATTTGTCAAGTAAATACAAATAAATTCATATCTCCATAAATACTTGTCGGAATCGAATGGTCTTTAGATCAATCCTACACCTCTCGACAAGAGGAATTTAGGAAAAATATCAGCTGCCATAAATAAGGTGACCCACATGGAGTTTGTCCCTAGTTGCCAATTTTAACACATCAACGATTGATTAGGTTGTGATTAGAAAAGTAAGTGTTCCAACCTTCGCCTGCAATCCATCAAAACCCTAGGCAAACTCCTTACTCAATTGTAGATTGTATCCTTGCATCTTTTCACAAAACTTGAAACACCCCACCTGCTCAAAAGCCATTTTGATGGTTGGGTCTTCATAAATGTGACATCTTGTGTCTCAAACCGAACAATAGCACCTCCCTTGTGCTTCTTTTCCTATAGAGTTGACATGACTTTATTTTGCAGTAGTGAATAGTCTATGGTTTTAAAGTAACTTGTTTTGTGCAACAGTGTAGGAGTAATGATAAGAAGGATTCTTTCAAATTAAACCTTTGATGATGGCTAAGAAACAACAAACTCTACACAAGAGACTAATCAATACCAACTTTCTTCAGAAAAACCCTAAACAACTTGCAAATTTTTAACTGCTGATAGAGAACTTAAAGGGATAGTCACAACACCTTATGAAAAACGCAGCACTCAAGGCAATTGGGTTTCAAACAAGCACAACAGCTAGGGTGAGGGCCTTTAATGCAATTTCAACACATAGGACAATTACACATGGAAGCTTTGCAAAGGAGAATGCGGTCTTGGCAATGAAGAACGCAAAATATAAGGATTGTGTGGTAGTGCAACAATTAGGAGAAAACACAGTGATTTTAGAAAGTGTAGCAAATTACAAAAAAAATGCAACGAAGATGAATTTTCTCTTTTTGCAGGCTTTGAACAGTTTTAGATGGCTCATGCATGCAGTTTCAAATTTATTCACAACAAAGGAACAAAGATTAGTTCGATTTTGCACCTGTGAAAAGGAGTTTGGTGTTCAAATTGACAAGAAAACCAATGTTGTGTGGAAACGCAGTGCCCCTACCTCCTTTGCACAGCACCGTAGCACGACCAGACCACGGGTTCCAATGTGAATGAACAAGAAATGAGCGATCTTGGATGAAGGTAAAAGTTCAAATAATTTCCCAAAACGGCCTGGAGCGGAATTGATAGCAATGATTGTGATTTGAAAATGGAAATAACGAATGTGTAGCATCTCCTAGACAGCACAACGCTTGAGGAAAGGCAATGAATTTTTCTTTCAACCGTTGTACTCAGATTTAGCAAAACTTTCAAATATGTGCCCAATCCTTTCTCGTGAATGCTTTGACGTAGACATGACCTCTAGACTTAGGTGACTAACTTATGATGACCAAGGATTTTTATGACATGATCCTTTTGTACTCTTCCATGGTGACCAAAAACTTCCTATGATTACCCCTTTAATAATGAAACCTCATGACTTTAGACATTTGGACTTTTAGCAAAATAGACAAACTTTACATGACACTTGATCTAAATCTAGACCTCTTTAAACCATAATAGTCAGGTCATCATGAATAATATTTACAAATTGACCTCAGATAAATAGAAAGACAAACATGACGGAGATTCCTATAACACAAGACCCTAACAGTTTCAGCATAGAACATCAAGTTTCAACACAAAGCCCATGAAAACCAACTCGAAATTGGCCAAGAGGGATCTTGAAGGATTTTAGTGGCAAAGAGTAAAGGTTGGTCTAATAATGAGACCATCTATCATCTCCACGAAATGTTAACGGCCATCCCAGGCTTAAGTTCACAAGGTAGATCTACCCAAGTGACATGAATGTATTATCTATAAATAGCATTCCTAATGATCATATTCAACAAGAGATGGCTAGGGGCATTTAAGGAGTATCTAAATGGTGCGGAGAGGGTGGGTCAGGTGGAAGGGGAGCCAATGCATCGAGAAGCCTACTAACTGTGATAGGCATATAACCTCAACAAATTAACAATGGACTTGCTTGAAGGTCCTGACTCCTAGTAGAGGTAATGGCTAATGCATCCAAGGAGCATTATGTAAGGAAGATGACCTTTATTTGTGGCTGAATTAGCAATGCTCTAGAACATGTTGGCACAATTGAACAACTCATCATAAGTTCACATGGAGTTCTAGCAGTCACGAGAAATCATCCTGCATTGGCACCTTCATCAGCAAAACAACAAAAGGAACATAAGCTATGCTAGTGTAGTTGAACATCTCACAAAATAGTGACAGTCACAAAAAATCACCTTCCACTGACCATATCTCTCCCTCTTCCCTCATTTATGGATAACACTGTAGTATATGGAATGTTGTAATGATGTCAAATATACGTAAATAACAATAATAGTAAGTAATAAACGAAGGAATACAACCTTCACCTTTGCGGCTAGTCAATGCATATTAGTATATCATCACACGACTTATTTATCATCATTGCACTTATTCATTGCCAATTATATTAATATTTACACCCTATTTGGGAGGGATTTTCGAGACCGTGCTCTTGCAAAAAGAGATTCGTTGCGTAGCTTTTCTTCGCAATTTTTTTTCGCAAAGGCATTCCAAACATAGTTTTTTTCAAAGAAACAATAATTTTTTAGTGGTGCATCCTAATATTCAAACCTATAGCCCTAGCATTGATATGAAATTCATGGTAATGTTAAATTATTAAAGTAAAAATGACATTCTTTTTAACATTACCATGAAATAACTCAAGATGTTTGAGAGTGGTTCCAAACTCATGGGATTTCATATGGAGAAAGTAGAATTTTAGATCTCACTCAAAATCCAGCAGACTTATTTGTTTTTCAGGATTTCAGGATTGGGGGGATTGCAATGTTTCCATTGGATTTTGTCATGTACTAGGGTATGGAACTCATATTTAATCAAGAGCACCAAGCCCTCTATGTATCTTGATGTTAGGGACATTGGTTGTTGAACTCCTTATCATGACCCTACTAAAAATGTATCCATCACTCAAACAAAATCTTGACTTGACATGTTATGTTTTTTCTATCTTATGTTGATGCTTAGAGGGTGATATTAATAACAAAGATCCCAAAATAGGCAATGATTTTGATGATATATAAGTACTTGTTGTAGCATGATTTTTTTGGATGGTAGAGACCTTCTAGAGTTTGTTTGTTGATGTATTTTTCGTTCAGAGATGGATTGTAGTCAATGCTATTTTGGTTATGTGCACCCTTACATGCTATATAAATGAGAGCCTGTAATTTGTGGGCCTGTGGTTGATGAAGATTATAACTACTAGATGATTGATGTTATATGGTTTAATCCATGTTTTATGCTTTTCATAAATAATTCATTACTCTAAATGCTTTTGTTGACATATATTCATCAAAATATATAAAATTTTCTCCAGATTCGTTCCCGACCTGTAAGCTTCTGAAAATTGTCGCTCCCCGCTTCTGCTTCCAAGCAGGCTTGAGCTAGACTATTTATATGGGACATGATATTGGAAATGAGATTATTACCTATTATTTGGTGCTTCATGTTGTTCACATGCTGTACAAATTTTTCTGTTGATCCAAATTCAAAGTTGGTTTTGCTGCCCAAACAATTGTGTCATTGTTTGTTCATGCACTTCTTTAACTTGCTAAGCTTATCAGGTGTGCCATGACATGAACCAATGTTGCAAACATTGTGCTGGAAAACATATCACTGAGGGTCCAGAAAGAACCTTTATCAGCAACACTATGGAAAATATTGGAAAACATTTTAATTAAAAATATTTCAACTTTTACAATTTTAAATTTAAACATCTAAAGCATCCCCCTCTTTCAAACCTTTTATGGGTAAATGTAATAGTGAATAGCTCATTTGTCCTCAATTCCCCATTTTTCCTCTTCAAATTTCAAACTAAACATAAAGAATCTGGAAATCTGCTATCGCAGCCAATATTTTCCAATTTCCCACAATATTGTGTTGATATATCATGACATACTCAAAATTTGAAATAATCACAAGTTTTTCTAGTGATAGTATCACCAAGTTGAGAAAATCACAATAATTCACGATGATGGTGATATAATACAAATATTTGCTACACTAAGATGAATGCTGTGCAATGGCAGAATGAATCCAACGGAAACTTGTTTCCATAAAAGTCCCGAGGGAATATCAGCTAGATCTTGAAAACATCAACAACGAGTCGTGATATTTCTACGGATTCAAAACTAGTATTCTTTCTAGAGAATTCAGTTATATATTGATGTCTTTACTTGCATTCTGAACCTATATCTGGCCTGATATTGCATGGCAACAACCTGACATCAGCAAATCTCATCCTCGCAATTTAAACGCAAAAGGGAAAAAAAAAAAAAAATCAACAGTTTGCCCAAAATATCCCATGGTAAAATCATTGCAGTTAAGTTTATTACCTCTAAAAAATTATCTTGTCGTAGATATTCACATGTCACTGCCTTTCCCAAGAGACAAGCTTTAGTACCAACAGCACGCTTGACCATCCAATATCCCTGCAACCAATCACAGAGGAAGGACAAAGGGGCATATTAAAACGACATTGAATTTAAAAGAATATGCCACAATCATCTAACTGATGAATACATCCAATATCCCTGCAACCAATCACAGAGGAAGGACAAAGGGGCATATTAAAACGACATTGAATTTAAGAGAATATGCCACAATCATCTAACTGATGAATACATTGTTCATACCTCTTTAATACTTGGGATAAGTTTAAAGCGTGTATCCCGAAACATGTCATCACCATTTGCAAATTTATCCAGCAAAGATCCTTTACGGATTGGTCTGTTGGCCCCAAAATAAAAGACCATGCTGTGGTTTGGTTTGGAAGGTACCTGTGAAGAACTCCAAAATGGCTCATATGTACTTCAGGTTGAATCAGGAAAGCATCATTAAAAGGATGATGTAAATGCAATAATTATTGACATGACTAAAGAGACAGGTTTCACTTCTCAGAGGATTAATGTCTTCCTATAATAGACAACGTAATTTACAGAAGCCTGTATGATGTAACGTTCCACAACAATAGAAGTTTACATTACTGAAGGCCATCAAACTTAGTCTAATAAATCTATACCTAAGAAAACTATCAAGGCCGATCATATGCTTGCAGTGGTTTTAACGCCTAATTTTTGCTTTCACCCTTTGCGTTGCTGAACCTATAGGTGCCACTAAGTAACAAGCTAATGGACCACATCTTAAGAAGAAACACTACGATTTGTCATCCCATTGTTTATTATCACCTATGGTCATGAATACAATCTGTATAGCAATCTATGATGATAGTGTAGTTAATCCAGCATCTTTGATGCTTCAATTTCTCAAACTCTTGAACAACTCAGCATTTCAAAAATTTAGGTGATACCATCGGGTGATTGAGATTTCTTGAGACACAGATCATGGAGGAGAAAAATCGATGCAAGAAAAGGATATCTTAGCTCTCTCATTTACATGCTTAACAGAATATTTATTGGAAACCATGATGATTAAAAACGACTCTAATGGACATGGAAAACATTAGTTGATATATTAAATATTAATGACAATCTTAATCCAACAAAATATTAAGCATATACTGAATATCGTAGTTTAAGTTGATGGTCTCATACCTGCAGATTTACGACAAGAAGGAATGGCAAACTTTTACCTACTTCTGTCTGCAAATGCAAAATAGCATTAAAAATCATAAGTTAAAAAGCTGCTATTGGATTACAATTTACAATTGTACAGAAATCATGTTTATGACATTATATTTACATCCATTAAAATTTAAGATTTATTTTTAATTGATTATGACCATACATCAGCAAAATCCTTCCTGAGAAAAGAAATATAGATCACTGGCATTAGAACCAGTTTATTTATAATCATAGATTATAAAAGATAGAGTTTCCATTTAAAATAATTCAAGAATTCATATAGCAGATACACAGCTCTAGAGAAGAGATCATATTATTCAATATTCTGATAAAACCTTAGTTACCAAATAAGAATCTGCCATATTTGTTAAAAGCTGACATCTAGATACGGTGGGGATATGTCAAGTGCAAAAACTATAATAATATTTTTTCAAATTTTAGAAAGCAGAATTCAAGATAAGAATCAAAACCATTCACAAATCACAACATTCTAACTGATACCTTGACATCATAAGTCATTTAATGGTCGACTTTTCAAAAGTTTGAATTAACCCAGTTTACATATCACATAAGTGAGAAAGGGTCAAATTACAATAAGGAAAGTTGGCAGCCTTGCCAAAAAAGTCCCAAGAAAAGCAAAGCATAAAACTCCCTTAAAGCAAGACTTTCTCAATCAAACTTGTAAAGCAAGAAAAGCTCACTGGTTTCCTACTACAAAATTAGATACATGCGAAATGGGTTCATTTGACCTCATCTATTGTTGCTAAGTCATTTGTCAAGCATATCAAGGGACAAAAGGATGAAAGAAATTCTAATTCAACCTCACTTTACACCTTGGAGACTATAGCAAATCATCAAATGGAAGCAGCCACCTTTGCAGAAGTTATCAAGTTACAGAAATTTAACAGCAATAAAAGCAATGGTACAAATAAGGACTGTTACTACTCTGGTTTAGCAGGCTATTAAAGATTTGTACAACTTGCTATGGGCGGCACACACAAAACAGAGGCCCATTATTACCTCAGCCTATGTCCCCACTCTTTCTATTTAAGCCCCAACTATTGATTTTCATGTAGCATCAAGGAGTATTCCCACATGCCAAAAGGCCTGCTAAGGCAGCCTATAAAAATAATGGAAATTAAAATAAAATAAAATTCTATTTTTGGGTTTCATGTAAGTCCAAAAAGGGACAAGTTGGCCCCCACCATGAAAGGGTGTGTCCTTGGCTATAATGCACCCTATTATATATATATATTATATTATATATATATATAATATATATATATATATATTGTTGGACATGTAATCTTTGGGATCAGGAAATTATTGTAAATATTGTAAATAAGAAAATGAGAAGGTGAAGAGATACTCGGAATATGAATTCCATGAATCTCCCTCTCAATGTATATATCGATAATTTCTCTTAATGCAAATCATTCATTCGTGGAGTTACCCAAGCCTAGCCTGACATGGTATCAGAGCTACAGGTCCCATTTAGTGTTTTATGCTATGTAACTCCTGCTATTTTCCTTGCTCTGTCCTCTGTCAGCTGAATGCATACAGTCCTCTGTCCGCTCAAATTTCATTTCAAATTCCTCTTGAATCTCAATTCTCTATGTTGAATCTCTGCGAAGAATCATAGCCGACCTGTGGTGAACTCTTGAACCGTTGATGAATTTCCTGTAGTGTTGTGGTTGCATATATCTTTGTGCTGAAGTTCGTGAGTTAATTCTAAAGTGCAATTGTATATACTGGTATATAAGCTCTGCGTTGATTAAAGTCATGGATCGAAGCAGACCATATGTGTTGACAGCATTAAAGATTCAAACCCTAGGTTGATTCTGGTCGAAACTTGTAGTGCATTGATTCGTTGAACCATTGCAAATTGAAGATTTTGATGGCTATAACTCCTGCAGTCGTGCTATGTTGGTCGTATGGTTCTGCGTTCACTTGGTATATGCACAGTGCTTGAATGTGTGATATACGTTGGGTGTTATATATGCGATTAATCCTGGTATGTGCAATGTGCTTGAATGTGCAATATATGGGCACAGCGTTATATGTGCTTGTGTTGAACGATGAAGTTAATTTATTATATGTGTTGAGGCTTGCATTGCTTTTATGCTAGTTCAAAATCTGTATATACGTTGGTATAAGTAGTGGGTCATATATGATGGTATAACAGTACGTGTTGGTCATTCATGGTTATTACATGCTGCTTAGTGGTTCATATATGCAGTGGTGTGTTGAATTATATGGCTGCACCGGCATGTGTTGGTTGACATTTGAGCATTCATTTTTGAGTTATTGCAGACTATTGTATGATGGGTAATTTTATTTATAGAGATATATATTAAATTTTGACTATTTAAAGCACAGTTCAGAATTCCATTTAAAGATGCATTCTCTTATTTCCATAGTTGGAGCAGTTCTCACTGGCAAATAGAACTACCATGAATGGTCCAGGAAGATAAAGCATACCCTCATTTTCAATGAGCTGTGGAAAGAAGTTTGTGTAGAAGTTGGGAATCCACCTGAAAAGCCCACATCTGACAAAGAGCTCACAATATGGGAGAACAAGAACAGCAAGGCCTATGCCTTGTTTACAGCATCAGTCAATGAAGAGGTGAGTCATCATATTGCGCCATTTACAAATGCTAAATGCCTTCGAAGCTTTAAAGAAGCTGAAAGACTTATATGACTCACACTCTGAGCTTGAAGTAGTCCAATTAATGATCAAATTGTTCACTCTAGAATTAAAAGATGATGATCCCCTTCCATTATGCATGATATAGAATCTATCGGAGTTAAAATAGATGTTCCTCTCACAGCTTTCGTCAAGGCACCGTATCCCACTTATTCTCATTATCTTGAGTCATTACAAGCTAGAGGCAAACTTAAGGGGATTTGAATTGACTCTCTTGTGGAGAAGTTTGTTGAAAGAGAGAAAGATTTTGGGAAGAAGAAGACAGTTGCTTAGTCTTCTAAAGAAGTTGTGTGCCTTGCATAAAAAGAGATGAATTAGGCACAGGATTCTTCTAGAGAAAGACGTGGCAGAAGAAGACATGGAAGGAAGAATAATAGAGGTAGGGGGGCCAAATAGAAGGAAGGCTTGATCTTCATTGTATATGGCGCAATGGAAATGGACATGATGTTTCCACATGTAAGCTCTCTTGGGACAGAATCAAACAAGAAAGTAATGAAGAGAAAGGAAAATCACCAGATCAAGGGAAAGGTAAAGCACCCGAATCCACTCATTATATTGTGGCACATTGCAATATTGGAGTGATTGAAGATTAAGGAATTTAGACTTCTGTGATCCATAACATTGTTTAGAGAATTTTCGGGGAAATCACATAAATAATCTTTTGTCGACGCGTTTCGAACCAACCAATGTGGTTCATCGTCAGGACAATGAACCACACTGGTTGGTTCGAAACGCGTTGACAAAAGATTATTTATGTGATTTCGCCGAAAATTCTCTAAATAATTGAAGATTGTTTAATACTTCACTTGCTTCATGGAAAGATGCATGCTTGTTTGATTCAGAAGCAACTTGCCACATGACTTTTCGAAGAGATTTCTTTAAAGATTCCAATGATAATGTAGATGGAGCAGTCTACTTTGCAGACAAGTCAAAACTCAAGCCATCCGGGCTTGACACCATCAAGCTCAAACTTCCCGGTCTCCTTAACTTTCTTCCACATGATGTTCTCCACCTCCCGGATTTGCAAAGAAACTTGTTATCCTTGGTTCACATCCATCAACAAGGACACTCCATTCACATGTTTGATGGCAAAGTTGAGGTCAAAAAAGCATCAGACATCTCACTTGTCATCACTTCTCACTTGTCATGACTGGGATAGAAAAAGAAAGACTCTTGAAGCTACAAGGAACCCCTACTCATGCAAAAAACTTTGCATATAGTTCTCAATTTGATGAAGGTACAATACCATCCAATCTCTTATGGCATGCTGGATTTGGACATTTGAACTATGACAGTCTTCGTATATTGAAGAAAAATAGTGTTACTGGATTGCCAGCCATTCCTAGGAAACTTAAATAATGTAATGTTTGTATCTGAGGAAAACACAGGGAGCAATCTTTTCACAATTCTAATTCTAGAGAGAAAGCTTGAATTGATTCATTCTGACTTGTGTGGCCCTATGCATGTTCCTTCTGCAAATGATAATAAATACATGATGACTTTTATTGATAACCATTAGAATGTGTTGGGTATATTTGTCAAAGAATAAATCTAAAGCTCTTGAAACTTTCAAAAAATTTCATGCATGGATTGAAAACGATACCCAATCTCATATTAGCTCTACTCATACTGATAATGGAAAAAAATATACTTCAAATAAATTTGAAAACTATCTTCATCGGCATGGGATCGGACATCAAACAAAAGTCTCTTATAATCCTCAATAGAACAACGTAGCATAAGGAATGAACAAGACAATCTTAAATATGATATGTCCATTGTCAACAGTGCCTTATAATCCTCAACAGAACGGTGTGGCATAAAAAATGAACAGGCCAATCTTAAATATGGTACATTCAATGATATTTTCCAAAAATGTAAAGTCGAAGTTTTGGGTCGATGCAGTTCTATATGCAATATATATTAAGAATAGGTGTCCATCTCATGCTCTCAAAAACAAGACTCCCTATGAAATGTGTTATGGCTACATTCCTTCAGTGAGCCATTTCATGGTTTTTGGTTCCACATGTTATGTCTTGATATCTAAGGAACAAGAAACAAACTTGGTGCAAGGAGTCGAAAATATATCTTCTTGGGGTACTCAGATACCTCCAAAGCATATCATCTCTACGATGAAGTAAATAAAATGTTTATATTATCTAGACATGTGATCTTTCGTGAATCTTCCGAGACTGGCAATGTTGTTGAGCGGAAACTTGATCATTTGGACAAACTAGGGCATGCAAAATCTTTTCAAGAATTTGCTAATGAGATTCCACATCTTGAAGGGGGGATCCCTATGCTAGATAAATCAGTGGAATTTCCTTTTGAAGCACTCTCTCCCCCTCATGAAGCTTCATCCACTGATCAAGAAAACACTTTCAGTGATGTGATTGAGATAATTGGAAGGCTATATCTTGATTCAAACACATCTTAGTCAACCGAATAGCCTGAGCCATCTCAGAAAGGTCCTCCAAAATGGCTTAGTAAGACACTTGAAAGTATTCATTCTGATGAGGTTGAAAAGACAAGAACAAGAAGATCTACTACATAGAATGCAGGTGATGTAGACGATTCAGATTCACTTGTTGAGATGGATGTTTCTTATGATTGTGAATTAAATTTGTCTACAAATTTCAAACCAACATCCTTCAAAGAAGTTGCTTCTAATGATGAATGGAAAGAAGCAATGTAGAAAGAGTATGATGTTCAGATAAAGAATGGAACCCGGAAGCTGGTGGATCCTCCATTGGGAACCAAACCGATTGGCTGCAAGTGGGTCTTTAAGAAAAAGTATAAAGCAAATAGCTGACTTGACAAGCATAAAGCCAAGCTCGTGGCAAGAGGTTTTGCATAAAAGGAAGTAGTCGATTATGAGGAGATTTTTCCCCCATAGGAAAACGAGCTACCATTCTGACTCTCTTTGCCTTAGCAACTCTAAATAGTTGGAAAGTCTATCAAATGGATGTAAAAATTGTTTTCCTGAATGGAGATCTAAAAGAGAATGCTTTTATGTCCCAACCAAAAGGATTTGTTATGAAGGGACAGGACCACAAAGTATGTAAGCTTGTCAAATCCTTATATGGACTCAAGCAAGCACTGCAAGCCTAGTACAAGAAACTAACTGAGCATCTTCTTAAACTAAATTTCAAATACTATGATCTTGATGATGTAACTTTTTTTGTCAAGAACCTTTCACAAAACCAAGGCATCATCAAGACCCCGGATATCAAATATCCTCATAAAGTATGAGGCTATTCCATATTCCCTTGACATCTTCAGCTTGTAGAGTTCTTTCCTTAATGAGATGACTTCTCCAACAGTGCTTACAGAATACAACTCTACTAGTTTGTCATAAATTTCTTTTGAAGTTTCGAGTTTAGACACATATGGGATGAGGGGATCCTTGATGGATTGTATGAGAATCCTTTGAGCCCTAACTTCCAAGTTGGAAGAAGAAAAAGAAAATTGGGGTTCAAAGAAACAAGTTGTATAGGTTGCAGCTCGAATCACCAATGGCATTGATAGGTTGCAACTGTAATGGTGAGGAGGAGTGAAATGAATTATGGCACAGGCGAATGGGGCACTTACACCATGGAGCAATGAGGATGCTCAGAGACACTATTACAGGGGTACCAATCATTAGTAGTGAACATGATGACTTATGCAGAGGATGTGTGCTAGGGAAGTATGCTAAAACAACTTTTTCCAAAAGTAACAATAGAGCAGAATGTGTATTAGGATTAATACACTCAGATATCTATGGTCCTATGTCGACAAGGGCTCTTAGTGGTGGCGAATATGTCGTCACCTTTATCGATGATCGCTCCAAAAAAAACTAGATCTATTTCTTAAAGACCAAGGATGAGGTCTTTGATCGTTTCCGAGAGTTTAAAGCTCTTGTTGAAAATATGACAGGGAAGAAGATAAAGGTATTGTGTTCAGATAATGGTGGAGAATATAAAGACAAAGACTTCACAGATTTTTGCACAAAGGACGACATCAAAAGATAGTGGACAACTCCATATAATACAGAGCAAAATGGAGTAGCAGAATGGAAAAATAAAACTATTGTTGGGGCAGCCAAAGCTATGTCGTATGATCAAGATCTACCTAGGTGAGCAGAATCTTGCAACACAACAATATATAACTAGAATAGAACTCCTCATAGAGCATTGGGGAAGAGAACACCAGAAGGATTTTTCACAAGGAAGAAGCCAGAAGTCAATGATCTCAGGATATCCAGAAGCGTGGCTTATTGTCACATTCCAGACGAGAAGTGCAGTAAACTAGATTAGACTACAGCAAAGGGGTATCTTGTAGGATACATCAAGACCTCAAAGGCATATAGAATCTACATTCCTGGTAGCAAGAAAATTGTAGTAAGGCGGGATGCAAAGTTCATGGAGGACAGAGCTTTCAGGAGGACAACAAGGAGGACATACACTTGGATAGAGTACATTGATCAGCACCAGTATCTCCTCGAAAGGAGGAAATGCAGATGATTCTCAACAGACGGAACAACAAGATTAGGAGGAAGAGTTGGTTGAGCCTTCCACCACCAGTAGTAGAACTAGCAGAGAAGTACGACAGACACTGAGGGACACAGAGGAGTTTATTGGAGCTCCTAGAGCTGAGAGGAGGCAACATAGACAACCAGATAGATACCAGGCATTGGTAGCTCAGGTTGAAGAACCCTCTAGCTTTAAGGAAGTTGTTCAACACCAAGTAAGAGTGGATGCCATGGTGGAAGAATACAACTCCATCATGACGAATGATGTCTCGGAAGTAGTACCTAGACCAGAGGATAGATCATTTGTAGGATCATGATGGATCTACAAGATCAAGTATGTTGCAGACATCAGTATCCAGAAGTACAAGGCAAGGTTCATGGCAAAGGGGTATGCTCAAAAAGAAGGAAAATACTATGAAGAGACCTTCGCCCCAGTTGCTCGATACACCTCTATCAAATCTTTTATATCCCTAGCAGCTCAAATGGGATGGGAAATTCACTAGATGGATGTCAAGACAACATTCTTAAATGGAGTGATAGAAGAGGAGGTGTATATAGAACAGCACGAAGGCTTCGAAACTCATGAGAAGAAAACTCATGTTTGCAGGTTAAAGAAAGCCCTATATGGGCTCAAGCAGGCACCCATAGCATGGTATGGTCGAATTGATAGTTACTTGCAGCATTTGGGATTTGTCAAGAGTGATGTTGATCCAAATCTCTATTATTTGTTGGTAGAGAATGAGCCACTCTGGTATTGTATGTAGATGACCTATTCCTAATTGGGTCATCCAGACTCATCCAAGATTGTAAGAAGAATCTTGACACAGAATTTGACATGGACTTGGCATTTATGCATTATTTTATGGGGTTGGAAGTTTGGCAAAAGAATGGGGAGATCTTCCTTGGACAAGGAAGGTATGCTACAGAAATTCTGAAGAGATTTAGAAGGAAGGATTGTCGACCCATGGTTACTCCCATGATCACCAACTAGAATTAAATAGATGCATCAAAAGACAAGGAAGTAGATCCCACCTTGTACAGGCAGCTCCGTTACTCCTATGATCACCAACTAGAATTAAATAGATGCATCAGAAGACAAAGAAGTAGATCCCACCTTGTACAAACAGCTCATTGGGTCGCTTATGTATCTAGTCAACACTAGGCCAGACATTGTTTTACTGTCAACACTCTTAGTCAGTTCATGGTGGAACCAAAAAGAGTGTATTGGGCAGCAACAAGACACATTCTTAGGTATGTACACGAAATAGTCGGATATGGATGGAAGTACTCCCGAGGGAAGCACATCAGTTTGAATGGGTTCGCTGATGTAGATTGGGCAAGTAATTCAATAGACCGGAAAAATACCTCAGGGTACTGCTTCAGTGTTGGATCAGGGATGATATCTTGGTGCAGCAGGAAGCAGAAATTGATAGCATAGAGATCAGCAGAAGCAAGAATATATGGCAGCCAGCACAGCTACGTGCGAAGCCATATGGCTCAAAAAATTGCTTGTGAGCTTATTCAGAAAAAGGATGGAAGCAACCAAGGTTTACTGTGATAATCAGAGTTGTATCAAACTCTCTGAGAATCTAGTATTTCATGATCGGTCGCAACATATAGATATTTGTTGTCACTTTTATCAGAGACTGTTTTCAGCGTGGGGCAGTACAACTACAGTGTGTCCCCACAGGAGAGCAAGTGGCCAATATACTCACAAAGGCTCTCAGAAGAGCTAAGTTCACTCAGTTCAAAGAGCAGATGGGTATGGTTGAAAATTCGTTTCAGTAGCAGCAACAGTTTGCAGTGCAGGGACAGTTGGCAGTGGCAGTGCCAACAACCGCACAGAGCAAACATACAAAGGGAGTTGTAGTACAAATGTAGCATTACCAGTAGCAGTGTCAAAGAAATTTTACAGTTGCAGCAGCAACACAGTGGTTGGTGGATAGCATGTCAGACATCAGTAGCGCTGAAGATGATGCTTCAGAGTTAGAGAAGTATACAGTAGCAGTATATTGCTAGAGCACATTCCTCATTAAGAGGGAGTGTTGATTTGGGCTAGCATCAGATGTGCTCTAGGCCTCAAAATTTGCAGGAAGTCTTAGACACTTGCATTCTCCAATACTTGGAAATCGTTTTGGGAAATTCCACCCAGAAACAGTTTTATTAAAATAATTAATTATTTTTAATGGGACCCTAAGTCTAACCTTAGGGAATTAAAATAATTAGTAGGTATTAATCTGAACTATTGGTGGAACTTCTAGAAGAAGGCAGATATCATGTCAAATGATCCTAACCATTGATTAGAATCTAATATGGGTCGTTGATTGATCAACGAAAGGATTATAGGAGGAGACTTGATGGGAACTTAGAGAAAACACCAGAGGCATATACTCAGTTACCCGAGTAAGATTGAATTTCTCATTGGTTGAAGTTCGGCAAGAGAAAATCAAATCAGAGGGAGAGTTGCAGGTGAGAAAGACAGAGAGGGCATCAGCATATTCAGAGAGTGCAAGGCAGCAAGACGAAGAGTAGGAACAAGGTGACGCAGAAAGAGGTAGCACAGAGGCATTCTGATGCAGAACCTATGTAGGCAACTTGACGCTAAGCCAGGCAGAGCAGTTTGATGCAGAGAAGATCAGAAGGATTCCGAGAAAGAAGTAGTGCTTCACCTGGGGTAGAACTTGGTCAAGAAATGTTTCTAAAATTTCTCATTCCTATTTTGCTGGTAGTAATTTACACATGAGAATTTGCTAAAGAATAATAAAACCCTCATTTTCTGCACCGACTTTCCCACATTGGGTTTTTCCGGGGACGATTATCCAAAAATAATTGTCATTGTGATTGTATTTGTGCCAGTATTTTTCCTTACATTTACTTTCTGCATTGTTTTAATTGTGAAGGTTGCAGTAGAATATATTTTGATATTTCTTGTAAGAATACTATGGATAACTTATTTCTGAGATAATAAGTACAAGAAATAATAATAATCACTGCAGTAGGATTTCTATTTAGAAATTTTCATATTGGCAAGGTCATCTAGTACAAGGTTCATCATACATCTGTCAAAAGGACACATATGTTGATGGAAATACTTTAGATCCTCAAGATTCTCTGATGGAATCTTCATTGAAAGATTCACTGATCATGAGGGGAAGCAAGTGTTTCATCAAGAATTCCAAACTTGTGGAATTCATGGGATGATGGTATGATGACATAAAAGTGAAGCAGATCAAGGAATTGAAGCCTTTTCAATCAAGGAAGCTATTGCAAGAAGTCTGGATGACCTAAAGAAAAAATGAGGTATGTATGCTTACATTTCATATTGTAGAAGTCATGTCATATGGTTGTGGCTATCATGGACCAATGCTCTATCTTAGGAGCATGATCAAAAGAAAGGATCTCCTCCCTCAAAAGGGATGCAGGAAGGCATAAGTCACATATTGTCTGGATGAAATCAACATAATATGTCCTCATATGTAATATGAGGTGGTTGACAACAACTAGATGAAGTCTGATCGGAAATTCCTTATAATGAAATGTGTGAAGAAAGGAAGGAAGAGATCGTGGAATGTGCAACCATGGTAAAGGAAATCATCCGAAAGACCAAGAAGATTTGACTAGGACATCTCCATGAAAGATATGAAGATTCTGATGGAATCTAGAAAAGAAAGAGGCACTTGACAATATATATATTTGGGAGATGTGTCAATATGTATGCAGCATGTTGATGCAAACTAGAAAGATGTCATGATGAAAGATATTTCTTATTTTTGAACAAATATCTGGATGGACTTAAGCAAGGTTGTCGAGGGAAGATCTACAAATATATTGCACCATCGATGCCCATGTAGCAGGATGAAAGATCCTCATGGAAACATGGCATGAAGAAGGAAGCATGGCATGAAGGAATGTTAGATATGAACAAATGGATCACTTTCTGATGGTGATATGACTGACTCATGGATGAAAGTGATGGATGGTTTGTTCCCTACAAAGAAGTCCCGAAAACATGAAGGCTCCTAAATAATGAAAAGAAGTTCATAACATCGTGAGGAGGATTTATTCAAGCAGATGGTTGTCCCATCATGTCCACCTAAGGAGTTGTTGTAGGTCCCTAATTAAGAGGGAGCCTGGAAACAAGTTTCTTACTTGGTAGAAACTTGGAAGCAAAATTCCTAAGCCAAGAGGGAGCTTAGGTACATTCCTTTCGTATGAATGAGTACATTCCTTTATTGGAATAGATATGTCGTCCTTAATTAAGAGGGAGATATAGGCACATCATTTTTTTCTTCACTTGGGAAGACAGAATGGAGGATTGGGTAAACATCAGGCATTCGATGCTCTTTGAGGATGTATTAGGGCATCCAATATATGAGTAGTCGTTGAGGACCGATATCCTTTGAGGATTGGGAATCCAAGATAAGAATAGTCCTGGTGGAACACACCTTGAGAACCTGGGTAGGGTATGTTCTAAGAGAGACAATGATGAGGGTGTTTATACATAATTAGTCTCAACAGCATTGTCCTTAGATCTTGTGGAGAGATAGAGTTGTTAGTCAAAGCCTTGCTATGTGACAATTCTAGTTGATATGATGCTACACAAATGGGTTACCAATTTGACTCTTCTTATGAGAAATTCTTCATATTGAGAATGACCAAGTACCATTATGAATACCTCCCTAGTTAAGAGGGAGTGTTGAAAAGAGTAACTAGGTTCGCTTCTCATAATGACTTGTGTAATTGTAATTTTATGTAATTGATGGAAAGAAGAAAAATAAAATTGTTATTGTAAAGCTTGTGTCATGGGTTTCAAGAGAAAGCAATTTTATTTTTAGTAATGGCTCCCGTTGTGAGCCTTTAGGTTTTTTCATCTAGCCATAAAAGTCAAATTGAGCTAATGTCATGTATGAAGGACCCTTCTTAGGCATGTTACATTTTGTATGAGTTGTTAGATAAGTATAAATAGCCCTCCAACACAAGCACAAGCCTCTCCCTTCAAATCGACTTCTAAAGGAATAATAATATCTCTCCAAATGACATGTCAACCTAGTTGGATGACAAGTTGGCTTATTATCATGGCAAACAACTATTTATAGGCCAACTAGGCATCATTTCAGGCAGTAAATTTCAGTGATGAATTCGATGAAGGTATAAAGCATAAAAAGGTGTGAAGTTCGTTAAGGAAGCCTATTATCAAGCGAAGGAAAGAAGAGTATCAACCAAGCTCCTTTTCAAGTCTGTTTTTGGGTTTATTTCCTCTACACGTTTGACGAAGTAAGAGCTCAGTTGCAGCATAAGGAACCGAAAAGAATTACAGTCCCCTTGAGCAACCGAGTTGGAAGTAGGGCAAGGTAAATAGGAAGCCAAGGCAAGCTAGAAGGAGTCACCATGCAAAGAAGGCCTAATTCAAGGAGGCCAAAACTAGTGAAGGTCTGAAGCAACCAAAGTTGAAGAGAAGTCTAGAAATAGGAAGAAGCAGAAGGTTGACTATCGTTGACTCAAGGAAGAAGGACTTCATCAAGGAAACTTTGTGTCTTGGTCTTGGAGTCGCAAATAGGTCAAGGGTCTTGGTCTTGGTATTTGTCAATTGGAATCTCTATAAGAAGAAGAATTTGTTCGGGCTTTCCTCTCAAGAAGGAGAGGTTTTGGCCCTGCCTAATAGCCTATATTCTGTGTCTCTTGTCTCTTTATGGTTTATGCATTGGTAGTTGTTTGATGAAAAAGAACGCTAATTATCTAAGTAAAGGAAGATCCTAATCTAAGAAAGTAAAAAGCATTCACAAGCAGTTACTAATCAAAGAGAAATCACTTAATCTCTATGCCCTAGACTTCTAAACAAAAACCTCTCCTCTTGAGAGCAAAACCCACAAGAAATCTTCTCTTCTTATAGAACTTCAAATGACGAATTCCAACACCTAAGACCTTTGTCAAAGTCCCCTCTAAGACAAAGACAATCCTTCCTCCTTAATGAGATTTCCTTCCAGCAACTTCGACCTCAGCGAATTATGGAACTTTGACCCCCAGCAATTTCTTTTGCAGAAACCCTAGCTCTTGCACGTGTAGAAGAGATGATGATTTCTTTCTCTTTTCTCCTTTCCTTGCATAGATACCTTTTTCTTCGAAACTCAACTTGCAAAGTATACCAATTGATGCCCTAATTCGACTTCTGCAATTCAGCCTTAGCTGTTGCAATAGGTGCCCTAATTATCTCGCATGTGTGAAGAATAGTAGCCCAAAGGCAATTCAAAATTTTCTTTTCTTTTCTTCTTCTAATCCTCCTTTTCTTTGCACCTTTTCCTCTTGCTTGATTGAACTCTTGTGTGAGTGAGTTCCCTTCAAGTGAGGTCGAAGTCTCTAATATATAGGCTTCTCTTCGAGGTCGAATTGTTGCTTGGAGGCCGATTTGTCTTCTCATGAAGGTCGACTTGATCTTTGCTTGTTGACAAAGTCTTGGAAGGTTTATTTGACACTTTTGACTTTACATAAATATTCTTTACAATATATAACATGTCGAAAAGGGTCTTCCATACATGACAATGACTTAATTGACTTGTAGACTTAATGGCAAGCCCTAGAAGCACTCAATGGGTGCTTGATCGATAAATCAAATAACCTTAAACATGAAACCCATGCATCAAGAATGACAATAATAAATTCATTTTTCTTCTTTACATCATATACATAAAATCATGATTACATATGTCATTATAAAGACCGAACCTAGTTACAAATTTCAACACTCCCTCTTAACTAGGGAGGTATTCATAATCCATACAACGTACTTGGACATTCTCAAACTGAAGAATTCTCATAAGAAGAGTCTGATTGGTAAGCCATCTCATAAGTTATTGTTTTAGCTTATCTCATTGCATCTTATCATATCAACCAGTATTGTCACATAGCAAGGCCTTGGTTATCAGCGTTATTTCTCCACAAGATCAAAGTACAATGTTGGCGAGACAAATGAATGATAGACACCATCATCATTGTCTCTCAAGGCACATACCCCACCTGAGTGTTCAAATGGTATGTCCTTTTAGGACAATTCTTGTCTTGGAATAACACATCCTCAAGGAATTTCCTCTTCGACCACTCTTGCCTATTGGATGCCCTGCCACATCCTCAAAGAGTATCATAACCAATCTCAAATTGTTAACTTTAGGTATGTTCTATGCTTAGAGCAATTTACTTCAATTTTTCATATTAGCGCAATGACAATATTCAAATTAGCAATCACATCAACATGACAGTAAAGTGCAGATAGAACATAAACATAAATAGCAGAGGACAAGCCAAGACAAGAGGACACAAGATGTGACACCAGCCAAGGACAAACCCCAATGTGGGGAAACCCTTGATTAATTCTTCTTATAGTCTTCAATAGTTTAGCAGAGAGAGATAGTACAAATACACAAATGAGATGTTATGACAGTTGTAGAAAGTACATCATTATGACAGTCTTCAATCATGAAGAGTACTACAGCATGTCCTGGTGCAACATTACTGTAATTGCTAGCTGCTCCAGCAATTTTGGTTAGGGCACAATATGCAGCCCCAAACTCCCATGACTGTGACAAGTTGCAGATTTGATGAAGACACTTGAGGCAGACCTAAACTTCCTCCAAACAATGCAATAGAGCAATTCTAAGAAACCCCTTTCCTATGATGTTATGGCCTATGGCATAGAACATAGAAACTCTAAAGCAACATCCTTAAAACAATTACATAATCATCATTAACGCAGCAACACAAAGGAGTATACTTCAATGCATTCCTTCAATGCATAACAGTGACTTATCAATTTAGCAGACAGCCCTTAAGGCATGCTCATACCATCTTCCTTTACGTACATCAAACACGCTTGTTTATTCATGCATTTCAACATTGTGATAAGTCACTTTCTTGTTGTGTTTAAGGGCTATCTAGGTTGTCGCTTAGCATTCCCTTGTTGGCTGTAGGTAGTGACCCTGAAATCCTTTTCTTGCTGTGGTTTAGGCTTGCGTATGATGCCTCCTTGACCGCAGCCTAGACTAGGCTTTATAACAGTTGTTAAGACTCTCCTTCTTGCTATGTATAAGTGTCTTCTTGATGCTGAATAAGGGCTTCATAAACAATGACAAGGGCATCAATATATAAGGCTTTTTCTGCCAACATATAGGAGCCTCTTGACAGCGTATGGATGACCACGGATTAGGTCTTCTCTAGACTGCGTTTTAGGCCTCCTTATGTTGTTGATTAGGGCTTCATATTAAAGCTCCTTAGGACAGCAAGTAGGTCTCCACTTTGACTAGGGCTAGATAAAATAGCGGCTAGGTATCCTTGATTGGACTGCAGATTAGGGCCTTTTTGGCTGCGTATTGAAGCTCCCTTTGATTGCATGTAGGGCTAGAGCTCCCTTCTAGGACTGCAGCCATATCCTTCTTTTCTCTGCGGCTAGGGCATGGCTTGACCTCCTCTAAGACGGAATATAGACTTCCTCCAGCAACTGCGTTTAGGGTTTCTCCCTTTTGATCTCTCTAGCCACCAAACACAAACGAGTGGAGAGAGATCTTAGGAGAAGTGTGTGAGAAAATGACTTGAAGACCTCTTCTATTTATAATAAAACGTTGAGGATAAGTTGGGGTAATTTGGTTGCTGGCCGACCTTGACAAATTGTCAAGTAACATAAATAAATTCATATCTCCATGAATACATGTCGGAATCAGATGATCTTTAGATCAATCCTACACCTCTCGACGAGAGGAATCCAAGAAAAATATCAGTTGCCATAAATAAAAAGACCTACATGCAGTTTGGCCCTAGTTGCCAATTTTAACACAAATGTTTACCCAATCCTCCATTCTTTCTTCAAAACATGAAGACAAGAATGATGTGTCTACCTCTCCCTCTCAACTAGGGAGGATATACTCATTTGTGTAAAAGGAACATACTAGAAGCTCCCTCTTAATCAGGGACTTGACCAAGCTACTTCTCAACTAGGGACTTGTTTCTAATAGCAGCTATCTGCTCTTGGTGGACATCATGGTTCTATCAATTGCTTGTAAGGCTCCTCCTTACGATGTCATGAACTTCAACTTCTTCATCATGAAGACTTCATCTTCTAGAACTTCTTTGTAGGGCATCGACCATCTTCTCCATCACTTTCTCTCAACGAACCATAGGATTGAACCAATAGTCATGGCATCCTTTTCTTCATCAGAAAGTGATCTTCTAGGCCACATTTGGCTTTCCTTCATACAACTACCTCTTCCAAGTCATGTTTCTTTCAAGATCTTCCATCCAATCACATGAATACTAGTTGTAGGTGACTTCTACAATCTCTTTCGCTAGCCTTGTTTCAACCCAACCCGATGTTTTCAAAAATCAAGAAAAACATCAAATAAAATTTTTTAATGATGGCCTTTCGTCATGACTTTAGCTTTTTGCAACATCAACATCCTACACATGTATGAACCCATCTCCAAGACATATATTATGAAGGTTTTCTTTTTCCTGTATCCATATTAGGGTCTTCATACCTTCTTCTTCCATGGAGATGTCATAGCTAATTCTTCTATTTCTTGGATGTTGGTTACTTATCTAATCTTACATGAATATAGTTGCATCTTTAACAAACTCTTCTTCCTTTCTTCACATATTACTTTTCCTCAAGATCTTCTTTACAAGTTCTTTCAATATAGAAGCCACAATTGTCAACCACCTCATATGGATTATGTTGATTCCATCTTATCAATATGTAGAAGAGTTCAAGGCATCTTGTCTATATGCCTTCATACATCACTCTAGTGGAAGAGATCCTTCTTCTCCGATCATGCTCATGAGTTAGAGCATTCAATTATTCTAACTACAACCATATGATGACATGACTTTATCTATCTATTTTCAAATATATACATACCTCTTCCTTCATATGGTCATCTAGACTTCCTTCGGCAGCTTCCTTTCCTTGCTTGAAGATTAAAGTACCTCAACCGACTTGACATGTTGCACTCCCTTTGTCACCATACCATCATCCTTCTAAACAATGGATCCCACACAAGGTGGAATGTAGACTATCAGCAAGACACTTGCTTCTTCCAAGTAGAGTTGAACCTTCTTATAAAGCTTTTAGTGGATGCTCCTTTTTAATTATGATGACGTATGATGAATTTTCTCTACCTTATATCATGTTGGATGACTTTCTTTTTAACCATATATACTACAATTTCCGTTGTCTTTTCATGCTTTCAATGAAGATACCATGATCACCTTCCTTTTTATCATGATGACTGCTACAACCATGTAGACTTCTACTTTAGCTATCGTTTCAAGCTTCTATGCTAATGTCTTCTCTACTTCAGCTCTAATGCATCTTAATGCTTCCTATCATCTTTTGTAAGTGAAAAGAACTAAGTGAAGGAGATTAGCTCAGTCATAGCAGAGATCTTTCACTTCCTCCTTTGATTTCTTATTTTCAGGTTCTTCTACTTCTTCGGTGATATGGGCTTCATTCCCTTCCTTTCTCTTCCTATTGTCTTTCTTGAGTTTGGGACAATTTTTTTGTAGTGCCCATATTCATTACACTCATAACATTGTATCTTTGACATGCCAATCTTCTTCTTTTTCTGAGGACCAAACTTTCCAAAGTTTTCTTTTCTCCTAGCCATGGTAGCATATGCTTGAACTTGTTCATTTAATCCTACATCGATTTTCAATGAATGGGGTAGCTTCCTTCTTTCCATAGATGCTTGAGAGAAAGTTGCCCCATTCATCAGGTAGTGCATTGAGCACAATGGTGGTCATTTCTTTATCGGGCATTATTTCCCCTAACTCTTGTAGTTGATCTCTTATTTGTGACACCCTCTTAAGGTATGAGGATATCCCTTCTTCATTTGATACCTTCATCTTATACAGCTCGGTTCTCAAAGATATCACTTTTGCATTGCTTATGGAAAACAATCTACCAGCTTTTCATAAATTTCTTTTGATGTCCCCATCTTTGCTACATAAGGGATGAGCGAATCCTTGATTGATTCTATAAGGATTCTTTGAGCCCTTATTTCCCCTTTCATACTTTGATAATGCTTGAGCTTGCTCTTGAGATGGTTTCGAGATGGAGCCCTTGACATATTCAACAACTTCATTCTCCATGAGGATCAAATCTCCTCATCTTCCATGCAAGGAAATTTGATGACCCAACAAGTTTATTACTTTCCTTGTAGTGTCAAGTCATTTTGATAGTAGATTCAGACATACATATAAAGATACTTACTTGTCAAGTGAAGATGCTCTTTTAACGATGATATCTTCAACTTGATGCCTTCTTGATTTTGATGATGATGTTTGCTTCCTTGAATATGACAATACTTCTTCTCTCTAGAGATGTCTTTCTTCAAATATGCTTGAGATGTGATCTTTTCTTCAAAGAGAGGGAGATCACCTTGATTTTCTTGCTTCTTCGGATGATAATGTAGAAACTGGGGCTTCAAAATGCTTCAAATGTGTAGTCCTTCTTTCTTTGAATGGAGGTAGGGTCCTTGAGGTCTTCTTCTCCTTGAAATATGATGATGTGATCCTTTCGATGTGATGGATGGTCCTTTAATGCCCCTTAGTTTGCTTGGCCCTTATGTATCCTTATTCCTTTGGATGATCTTCTTCAAGTTGTCTTTCCTGTTGTAGTCACCTTACCTCTGATAACATGTTGAGAAATCTAGGGGCAACTAGATTAGTTGATTTCTCTTCTTTGATAACTGCTTGTGATGTATTTTTACTTAACTTGATTAGCTTCTTCTTTCACTTGATTATTATTATGTTTTTATCATCAAACAACTACCAAACTATGAATATCAAATAGACAAGAGGACACAAAATGTAGGCTGCAAGCCGGGGCTAAAACCTCTCCTCTTGAGACGATAACCCACAAGAATTCTTCTCTTCTTATACAACTTCAAATGACGAATTCCAAGACCTAAGACCCTTGTCAAAGTCCCCTCCAAGACCAAGTCAATCCTTCATCCTTGATGAGCTTTGCTTCCAACAACTTCGACCTTAGCAACTTCTACAGCTTGGACCCCCAGCATTTTCTTCTGCAACTTCGACCCCCAGCAGTTTCTTTTGCAAAAACCCTATCTCTTTCACGTGTGGAAAAGATGATGATTTCTTTCTCTTTTCTCCTCTGCTTGGATAGATCTTTTCTTCTTGGAAACTCGGCTTGCAAAGTACACCAATTGATGCCCTAGCTCAACTTCTGCAATTCAGCCTTAGCTGCTGCAATAGGTGGGCTAATTATCTCGCACGTGTGAAGAATAGTGGCCCAAAGACAATTCAAAATTTCGCTTTTCTTTTCTTCTTCTAATCCTCCTTTTCTTCACACCTTTTCCTCTTCCTTGATCGAACTCTTGTGTGAGTGAGTGCCCTTCAAGTGAGGTCGAAGTCTCTAATATATAGTCTTCTCTTCTAGGTTGAATTGTTGCTTGGAGGCTGACTTGTGCTCTCATGAAGGCCAACTTGATCTTTGCTTGTTAACAAGGTCTTTGGAGGGTCTATTTGACAATTTTGACTTTACATAAATATTCTTTACAATATATAGCATGCCCAAAAGGGTCTTCCATACATGACATGACTCAATTGACTTGTTGAATTAATGACAAGCCCTAGAAGCACTCAATGGGAATCTGACCTATAAATCAAATAACCTTGTGCATGAAACCAATGCATCAAGAATGACAATAATAAATTTATTTTCTTCTTCACATCAAATACATAAAATCACGATTACATATGCCATTATGAAGACCAAACCTAGTTACATATTTCAACAGGAATATGTGGCAGCTGCAAAAGCAATGAAGAAAATTGTGTGGCTCGGGAAAATTCTTGAAGATTTGCAGGAGAAACAACTACATGCTCCTCATCTTTTCATTGACAATACTTCTGCAATAAAGTTGGCCAAGAACCCAAAGTTCCATGATCGAATCAAGCACATCAATACAAATTATCATCTTATTCGACATTAGGTTGAGGCCAAGACTAGTCACCTACACCATTGTTCCACAAATGAGCAGATTGCAGACATCTTGACCAAAGCGCTTGGAAGAGAAAAGTTTGAAAGATTCTTAATGATGCATGGTCTCACCAACATCCCTTCAGATTAAGGGAGGGAATGTTAACACCTAATCATTGGGCTCAAGAAATTATTCTAAATATTGTAAGTAAGAAAATGAAAAGGTGAAGAGACAATCAAAATATGAATTCCAAGACTCTCCCTATCAATGTATATATCAATAATTTCTCTTAATGCAAATCATTTATTCGTGGAGTTACCCAAGCTTGGATTGACATATATACATACATATATATATATATATAGATATATATATATATTATATATATATTATATATATAATGTGACACTTCATTTGACCACTCACTCATCATCATCTCTCTTCTATAGAAGACACTCTTGGTAGCAGAAAAGGGATGAAGTGGCTGAAGTTTGGGCTTGGTTTTTGGCACAGATTTCTAAACAATTTATATATCTGTGTGTGACATTTCATGTAATATTGTATTCCCAAAGTTCCTTAAGTTTCATCAAATTTCCGAGTTTCTATTGTAATCTTGAGTGTGAGGATTTTTCAAATCAGCTTGTGATATTGCTGATGTGGGTGTAGGTTTAATTTGATGTTTGAGCATATGTGAGCAGGGGAACAATTTATGCAAATATATAGATAACCAGACTTCAGACCAGCACTATAATATCACCACATCCTCATAAACCGCTGATATAAATGGTGTTATCTTCCAAGTTTATGAAATATGGGTCATTGAGGAATTTTAACAAATAGTTTGCATACATGTGTTGTAGGTGACTGTTTTAATTTTTATTGTCAATTGACCATGTGCAGTGATAAAAATACACCATGATAAAGCATTAGAACACCATAGATTGATTTTTATTATGCCCAGAAATGTATATAATATATATACAGCTGATAGAAGTCACTAACATGACAAATTCAAGCATGAACAGCCATATCAGATTTAATAAAATAAATGCAGAGTGAATGATAGGAAGTAGGGAACTGGTACATAGTCCATCCATTAGTTGTCCAATGTATCAGCCTCAAAAATATAATGTAACCAGCAACATATACTCAAAGAAACAACTTCAATAGAGCTGGAAATAGTGTTCTATAAGTCTGATATACATCTCAGAAATGAAGTTCAGGTACAGCCATAAATTAGACAGAGAAATGGTCCAAATCTGCTCCAGAACTTGGTGATACGCTGCCCAGGAAAGGAGATAATGTCCAGCCTTCCTTTGCTAACAGTTCAGCCTTCAAAGCTAGAACTTGGCCCTGCCTGAACAAGATGGAAATCTGGAAAATTCATGCACTGGAGAATGGTTTCAAATCTGATATTAAATGCAAAAATATCAGTCCTCAAGGACAAGGAGTTTCGGCCCCCAAACTAGAATGAATATGGCCTCAAGCTCATACACCAATTTCTGGAAATTATTACTTGAATTTAGCACAGGAACTCGGTCATAAATGTTGTAGAATTCAGCCATCTTCGAGGAAGTATAGTCCTACAACCAAGCTATGATCACAGTGCTAGAGGCCCTACAAACAATTAACTCATATGCTGAAGATTCTCTGCAATGTACACCAATGGAAGATCTGAAATAATCTTCCCAAAAAGCTAACTAGGGTGGCACTCGAAGTCCACCGAAATTAGCTATTAAGTTTCACCTGAAACTCTTGAAACTCGCTTGAGCTTCTTCACCATATCAGATAGAAATGATAGAATAAAATGATTTGTCTAGAAGAATAATAGTACACACAAATGTAATTGTATGCTATGTCACACGATTCAAGTTCGAATTCGAGTTCGACAACGATTAAGTTCGATTCCAATTTGAATTTTCCAATCAGGTTCGAATGAGGTTCGGCATTAGGTTCGACTATACATATTTTTCAATATATATATATATTTATATATATATATATGACATGACAAAATAATAGAAAATTCAAAATCGATCCATAAACACATGAATACAAATATGTCTGCATTTTTGTTGGCAATGGCATATTAAGATTCGAATTTAAATAAATGATAAAATAGTGAAATTCAAATATAGCTAAAAATGGGTGAATCATACCACTGCTCAGTGCTATGTTTATTATCAGACTTTTCAGTATTTATATCAGACCTTTAATTAGTTTAGCAGTCCTCCAAATTTTAATAAAATGCCAAACAATGTACTAAGTTAAAGTTTGAACAATGGGTGAATCATACCACTGCTCAGTGCTATGTTTATTACCAGACTTTTCAGTGTTTATATCAGACCTTTAATTAGTTTAGCAGTCCTCCAAATTTTAATAGGATGCCAAACAATGTACTAAGTTAAAGTTTGAACAATGCAAATAACCTTCCAATTATATAAGATGACGACTAATTAGTTTTTAGGCCACTGTTAGATGTATTATAATTTATGACACAGTACAGTGGCTACCAACCGGATGCATTTACATATGATAAAATGATTAATTATGCTTGCTAGACAAGGAAGCTTGGAGGTGCACTTCAGTTCTTGGATAAAATGAAAGAAGAAGGGATTAAGCCTCTGTATGGTACTTATGCTCATCTCCTTAAGGGAATCCTCTTCGACAGAGATTTTGAGGAAGCATATTCATTCCTGATTCAACAGAGTGGAACGGATCCAAATTTGGATTCAGTAAACTATGAGTATTTGATCAGGATTTGTCACAAAGTAGGCCTAGAGGAAGAAGCACGCCATCTTTTCACAGAGATGAAAGCTAAGGGTTTGGAACTTCTAGATGACAAATTGTACACACAGATTTTGCATGAGAACAATGAGCCAAAACCGATTTGAAAACAATTTAGTATAAGTGTTGATTTTCCATTTAATATGGATATCCATCATTGCTATACCAATAGATTCAACTGAGTTTACTGTAGGAATGTCACATCATTTCAAGTATGCACCAAAGGCGTTTCTCAGTAAGATAATTTTGTAGCATTCGCTGCACATCGAATGCGGGAGTCATGATGGCTTTTGGCCTGATGGTAAATTTCATAGGAACTTCAAAAAAGATAGTTCCTCGATTTCAGCTGTAGTGCATGAATGTTCATAGGTAAAAATCGATCCATTATTCAAATCATGCAGAAAACCTGAGCATGCAGATGCAGGTGTTCGATAAAACTGGCAAAAAAACCATCGAACATCAAAAAAAAACTGTTGAAATTCGCGTTAAAATACGTACAAGTTCAATTTTTTAGGTTCGAATTTTAAGGTTCGAATTTTAAGGTTCGATTTTCAGGTTCGAATTCGTTCAGGTTCGTCGTTCAGGTTCGACTTTCAAGTTCGGCGAACCTGAACGAATTTCAAATTTTTTTTCAGGTTCACCGAATTTCGAACCTAAACCTTCAGGGTCGCCGAACCCTGTGACATAGATTGTATGTAGAGTGTGCAATATGTGTAGGTAACTGTAAATAGGTAATTATATTAGTGATAAAATCTGAATAGTCCTACAATGGCCTTCATGGCGGTTGCTTATAAAAGCATTGACTAGTTACAAATGAGTTGGGTCATGTCTTTTGACCATAAACCCCTTTCATAAGTATTAATGATTAAGTTAACTAATTAATAATTTTTTATTATTATATATACTATTTATTTACTTATGTGTTTATTAATTAAATATTCATAACATTGCCACCCCCTTTAAAGATGCTTTGCCCTCAAAGCATAATAAAAAGGGTTTTCTCTAGTTGAACACACTGCTATGGAATGGCATCTATTTTCTTTGACTTGTTTGTGTCTTTTGAGTTGGTGACATTCTCGTATGAAACTGCAGCTTTCTTGAAGTGGGATGCATTAACACCATATAATTTATAGTTTCGTCATTGCCAACTAAACCCCATGAACTGTTCTTCAAGGTTTGTAGTATAGCTTCCTAATTGCATTAACCATTTTGCACCTAACACTATATCCATTTCCTTGAGTGGTAGGGCATATAAATCTGTCTGTAGCTCTAGTTCTTGTATTTGAATTGAAACCTTAAGGCATTCTCCTATCTCTTCGAACTTTTGCCCAGTAGCGACAGTCATAGTCAGGTCCTTGATTGGGCACATACAAAGATCAAGTTGCCTAGCAAAATCAACAGGTATACAATAGTGAGTACTGCCATAATCTACAAGTATATTGACATTTCTATCTTTTATGATCCCTTTAAGCTTCAAGGTTTTAGGGCCTAATCCCCTTGTCATGTTTGTTGGTAGAGTAGTAGGCTTAATGCTCTTTCTTTTTGGAGACTAGTTTCTCTACTTTTGAAGGTGTGGTGGAATGTTTTTTGCAGTGAATTGCCTTCTTCATCTTGATTTTTGTTAGACACATGAGATTGCAGCTAATGGCGGTTCCTCAGAATCTGAATCTTCACTGTGTGTGACAATGATTTCTTCATCAACTTCTTGTACTTCAACTCGCTTCCCATCTACTATTTTATAGCAGCGTAAGGATGTGTCTTCACATTTAAGTCCTAGCGTCCAATTTTCTCCACACTTGTGACAATTATTTTTCCTTTTTATCTTTTTTTCTGACTCATTACTTGAAGTCTCTGATTCCCTCTCGACCTCATAAGTATATAACTTCTTGTCAAGGCACCTATGTCCTGAAGTCCATTTGTCTCCACAATACGTACATTTGTTTGATTCCTTTCTACCTTGGTATTGTTGTTGGTCTCCTTTTTGCAACAAGTGTAGGTGATTTCTCTTACTTTGATAACTGCTTGTGATGTATTTTTACTTTACTAGATTAACTTCTTCCTTCCTTTATTATTACTAGTGTTATCTATCATCAAATAGCTACCAAATCATAAAGAACAATGAAACAATAGGACACAAGATATACGTGATCAGCCAAGGCCAAAACCTCTCCAACTAAGTGGAGAACCCATCAAAATCCTTCTCTTCTTATAGAACTTCAATTGACAAACTCCAAGAACTATGACCCTTCACCAAGTCCCTAAAAGGCCAAGTCATCCTTCCTTCTTGATGAGCTTTCTTTCCAGCAACAAACTTCGACCTTCTAGCAACTTTTCCAGCAACTTCAAGCCCAACAACAATTTCTGCAACTTCGACCTAGCAGCTTCAGCAACTTCGACCTAGAAGCTTCACAAAAGTGTTACTTGGGAGTGGGAGCAAAAGCGGGGAGCGGGAGCAAAAACAGGAGTGGGAGCAACATTTTCAGAAGCTCCCGGTTTGGGAGCGAATCACGGAGCGTTTTTTATATA
>APFE031266975.1:35085-93405 GCA_000404065.3 Pinus taeda | reverse complement strand
ATATTAAAAATTAGATATTTCTTACACAAATTTTAATTAATGATACAAATTTATTGATTTCAAATATAAATCTTCATCTATAGCTATTAGCATGCATAGTACATACAAAATTCAAATGCATGTCAATCTATTATCTATTTCTTATTCTTGGCCCTCTTGCCACCACGAGAAATGTCTAGTTTTTTAGTCTTGTTGGAAAATCAGGATCTTTGTCATTAATATCACCCTCTAAGCATTAATATCCAAAGGTATCTTTGTCATTACCTTTGTATCTGTATAGGGATCTTTGTCATTAATATCACCCTCTAAGCATTAACACAAGATAGAAAAAGTATAGCATGTCAAGTCAAGATTTTGTTTGAGTGATGCGTACATTTTTAGGAGGGTCATGATAGAGGAGTTAGACAACCAATGTTGCTAACATCAAGGTACATAAAGGGATTGGTGCTCTTGATTTAATACGAGTTCCATACCCTAATACATGACAAAATTCAATGGAAACATTGCAATCCCCCAATCTTGAAATCCTAAAAAATTGATAAGTCTGCTGGATTTTGAATGAAATCTAAAATTTTACTTTCTCCATATGAAATCCAATGAGGCCGAAACCACTCTCAAACATCCTGAGTCATTTCATGGTAATGTTAAAAATTTAAGTAAAAGGATGAAAATGAAGATTAAGGAGAATGTCACTTTTACTTTAAGAATTTAACATTACTATGAATAGCATATCAATACTAGGGCCTAGACTTGATCATTAAGTTGCCCCACTCAAAAATTCTTTGTTTCTTTAAAAAAAAAATTGCATTTCGAACATTACTACAAAAAAAAAATGCGAAAAAGGAAAAACACTCCCGAAAAAGCAGGGAGCGAAAAAAAATTTAGAGAGTGCACTCCCGATCCGCTCCCGAGTCGCTCCCGCCCAGGGCACGAATTGGGAGCGGGATCGAGGGGAGCGCTCCCCCGCAACACTGCTTCACAGCATCGATCTAGAGGCATCTTCACAGCTTCTACCTTGCAGCTTCACAGGTTCAATGCAGCTTCAGAATTTCATCTAGCCTAGAAATTGTAGAAACCCTAGCGAAAGAGAGAGAGAGGGGCCCAAAAACTTTGATCTTGATCATCTTGTCCTTTTCCTTTTCTAGCTTCTACCTTGACGAGATTTAACTTGCTTGAGTGAATGTGCAAATGAGGTCGAATTCTTTCTTATTTATAGGCTTCTGTGGGGTACGAATCGCTATCTTGAGGTTGTCTTGTCACTTCTGTTGAAATTTCTAAGTCTGACACATCAAAAATCCCTACTGCATTATTTGGTTTATTATCTCCTACTTGTCCTTTCTATTAACAAGTTGTTTATAAATATAAATACCGAAATAAACACAAATGCAACCTTAACACATATATAGATCAACAACTGAAATAACTGAGACAATCACACAAGGAAAACTGTTATTTTTGGACAATCGTCCCAGGAAAAACCCAATGCGGGAAAATCGGTGCAGCAGATATAAGGGTTTTATTATTATGCAGTTTTCTGAATGCCAAAGATGGCTAAATTTCCTTGGAGAAGTACCTCTCCTCAGAGACAGATATTCCGGCTCATCAACAACTAAATGATTGATCCCACAGCAACTTCGACAGCTCCATAGCTGGACAGCGAAAGCTACTCCAAGCTTCTCTCGGGAACTACATCACCCTCCAGGGACTGCGTCACCCTCTTCTGCTCTGCGTCTACCTCTTAGCTCCCAGTCTGCCCCACGAAAGTTCCTCAGCGCTGCCTCTTCAGCCTAGCATTAGCTCTGCTAGCCTCTGTTGCCTCTGCGTCAACCTCTTGGTCCTCTGCGTCACCTGTGTTGGCCTCCTCAGCCTCTGCTTCAGTCCTAGTTTGCCTCTGCGTCAACCTTCCAAGGCTCTGTGTTGTCTCTCCGGCAATCTCTCTACCTATATGATATGTATTCTCGGCCTTCGATCAAATTGCCCCTCGCTGCAACAAATCACTAACTCAATTTCTCAGCAAACCCTGCCCCAGAAAATTGAATTCTTGATCAACTTGGTGTATCTCCAACTGACCCTCAGGCCTCCTCTTATACTTTTCCTGTTGATGATTCAACGGCCGAGATTAAGTCCCTAATCAACAACTAAGATTAGATTTGGCTTGATCCTCGTTATTTGGAACATTCTCACCCATATTATATTAATACACATTAATATTTTAATTTTCTGAAGTTTAGACTTAGGAACCCCATTAAAAATATTAATTATTTTAATATCTCTTCATCTAGGTGGAATTTCCCCAAACGATTTATGGGGCTTGGAGATCTTATGTGCCTTAGCCTCTCCACCAATTTTCATGGCTATAGCACGTTGCACATCCAATGCTACCACAAATCAACACCTTCACGTAGGCCAACTTGATCTTTGTGCCATGATGAGGTCTTGGACGATCTTTTGACTCAATTTTGACTTAATAAATTTTTCTTTACAATATGTAACATGCCCAAATGGATCTTCAATACATGACAATGACTCAATTGACTTTTTGACAAACCTAGAAGACTCAATGGGTGCTTGACCTAACAATAAATTTCCTTGAGTGTGAAACCCATGCCTCAAGACTACAAATAATAAATTTATATCTATCTTTTCATTAAATACATAAAATCATGATTACATATGCCATTATGAAGACCGAACCTAGTTACATATTTCAACACTCACTCTTAACTAGGGAGGTATTCATAATCCAGACAAGGTACTTGCACATTCTCAATCTGAAGAATTCTCATAAGAAGAGTCGGATTGGTAATCCATCTGTATAGCACCATATCATCCAACATTGTCATATAGCAAGGCCTTGACTAACAACTCTATCTCTCCACAAGATCAGAGCACAATGCTGGTGAGACCAATGATTTATAGACACCCTCATCATTGTCTCTCTCGAACCATACCCCACCCAGGTTCTCTCAGAGTATGTTCCACCAGGACTATTATTATCTTGGATTCCCATTCCTCAAAGAATAGCAGTCCTCTACGACTACTATTATCTTGGATACCCTACCACATCCTCAAAGAGTATCGGATGCTAGATGCTTACCCAATCCTCCATTCTATCTTCCCAGGTGAAGACAAGAATGATGTGTCTATCTCTCCTCATGGCCTTCACTAAGACTTATGGTTGTTAGTCTTGGTATAGTGTATGACACCTGAAGTGGAGAACCATATCTGTCACTCTCTCTTAACCAGGGATGACGAATCCATTCCATAAAAGGAATGTACCCAAGCTCCCTCTTAAGAAGGGACTTGTCCAAGCTCCCTCTTGACCAGGGACTTGCTTCCAATAGCTCTTTAGGTGGAGATCATGGGACAACTAGCTGCTTGAAGAGCTCTTCCTTTCGATGTCATGAACTTCTTTTTTCTCAAGACTCATCATCTTTTTGGGACTTCTTTGTAGGGCATCGACCATCCATCACTTTCATTCATGAATCGCGTCAGTCATGTCATCCTTTCCTTCATTGGAAAGTGATCCATTAGCCCATATTTGATCTTTCCTTCATGCCTTGCTGCCTTTTTCACATCGTGTTTCCTTCATGATCTTTCATCTTACCACATGAGTGTCAGTTGTAGATGACATCTACAACTCTTCTTTTGGTGCCCCTGCATTAGCCCTCCAGAGATTATTCAAAAATAGAAAATGAACATTAAATCAAAAATACCTTTGTGATGGTCTTTCATCATGACATCTCCTTGTTTGCATCAGCATCCTGCATATATATTGACACATCTCCAAAAAGATATTCAACGTCAAGGGTCTCTTTCTTTTTCAGACTTTATCAAGATCTTCATAACTTTCCCATGGAAATATCATAGTCAAATCTTCTAGTCCTTGGATGTTGATTTCCTTCTCCATAGTTTCATTTTTCATGATCTCTTCCTTTCTGTATTCACATATTTCCTCCCGGGAACTTTCAATCATAGTTCCTTCAACTTTGTCAACCACCTAATATGTCATATGAGGACATATTATGTTCATTTCATCATCTAGTCAATGTTCTTTCACAACAGGAGATTCTTTCTTTTGATCATGCTCTTGTTGTAGAGCACTCATTCATGATATCTGCAACTATATGACATGACTCTATTTTATCAAGTACGAGCATACATACGTCATCTCTTTCTTTTGGTCATCTAGACTTCCTTTGGTAGCTTCCTTGATTGAAAGAACTTTAATCCCTTAACCCGCTACGCTTCTTTTGACATCAAACCATCATCCCATGAATCCCATACAAGTTGGAATTCCCGGCGAGACACTTCTTCCACAAGGTGAACCTTCCAATGAAGATTCCAACGGAGGATCTTGATCATCCTCATCCTACAAATGATCCTTTTGAATGATGTGCAATGCAGTGTGGAAAAAGTCGACAAAAAATCAAGATTAAATCCCAAAAATCCGATTTTTTCATCAAAATGATTAAATTGGCCGAATTTTTCCCGACTTTTTCACTGACAAAAAAATCGGGAATAAATCGAATTAATCCTGATTTTATTGGGAGTCGATCGAAAAAAATCATCCCTCTTTCCCAGGTTGCGGATAAGAAGCCGAAAAGGGAGAAAAAAACACATTTGTTTGTTGTTTTTGCTCCCATTTGTCCCTATGGAGGGAGTAGTTGTTTGCCATTGCCCAAGAGGAGGAGATTTGCTAGTTTTGTCATGGGGATTTGGAGATTTGTCCACTGCTCAACGTGAGAGATTCAAAGTGCCAAATTGCTGCTGCCAGGTATGTATTTTAATTTCTCTCTTAGTCCTTGTTACACAAATGGCTTCTTAAATTTTTCTATAATTCTATTAGTTTGTTTTTATCTTATTTCTGCCTAGAATTTTGAATCAAAACATTGTTTAGAATCTAGATTGAAGCAAAACTTCAACTTTCAAGAATCAAATGACAAAAACCCAAACCCTTGTTTATTGAATCTGAGTGGGTTCAAGTTAGTGAGAAGAGGCATTTAAAATCTAAAATAAACAATTGCATTTGTCTTTACTTCTTATGTGATGGGAAATTTTTAATTTTTTTCAAATTTTTTTGTGCCCGGGTTGAAATTCAAGTTCAAAGTTTAAAACAAAATGCCAAGGCTTTTGGACAATATGTGGGAATATGGTGAACCTGATACTATACACGAATTTGGGGGGACCAATAGAATGTATTTGACTTGCAAGTTGTGTGGCAAGCATATGTCAGGAGGTATCAACAAATTAAAATTTGATTTGGGGCAAATTCCAAGGTAAAATGTAGACTTTTCCCCAAATACATCTCCAGAAATCATCCGACATGCCATTAAATCGATGATGGATAAAGAAGAGGGCAAAGACACCAAGGCAACAATAAAAATCCAACCTGTAGGGCCCTCAACAGTGGGGGGAAGTGAGAGTGTTGCTTCAGCATCACCTTCCACACCCATATGTCCCAACCCCTCAACTTTCTCATCTTTTTTTGTTCCTAGAACCAAACCTAGTGCACAACCTGGCATCAAATCGACACTTAAAAAAAAGGAAAAGGCAGAAGCTGACAGGTTTGTCAGTAAGTGTTTTCTATGGAGTGATGTTTGTTTCAACATTGCCAAGACAAACCCATTCTACCAACCTATGTTTGATGTTCTTGTTGTCGTTGGCCTGGGGTACAAAGCCCCCACCTTTGCAGAATTGAGAGGGCCTCTTCTCCAAGATGAAAACACTGATTTCACTTCTAGATTGGAGGAGTTTAGGGCATCATGGGAACACACTGGATGCACAATCATGTCAGATCGTTGGATTGACCAAAAGGGTAGGACCCTTCTTAACTTCTTGGTTAGTTGCCCCAAGGGGGCAATGTTTATGAAATCTATTGATGCATCTACACACATTAAAGATGCACGTTTATTATGTGAGTTGTTGAACATCTTCATTCAGGAAGTAGGACCAAGCAATGTTGTCCAAGTCATAATGGGCAACGCTACAAATTATATTGCAGCTGGCAAGTTGCTTATGGAGAGGTATCCTAACTAGTTTTGGACACCTTATGTTGCTCATTGCATTGACTTGATGTTGGATGATATAGGTAAGATTCCTATTGTGAGGGATATTGTTGAATAATCCATGAGCATAACAAAATTTATATATAATCATGCATTTGTGCTTAGCTTGATGAGAAGATTCACCAACAACAAAGAGTTGGTGCGTCTTGACTCTTGCCATTACACGATTTTCCACTACATTCATATCTCTTCAGTCTCTATTGAATTCTATGTGGGATGTTAAGAGCATGTTTCTTTCACTAGATTGGCGTGCTTTATCTATTAGCCGCAAACCGGAGGGAGAGTGCATATGCAAACTAGTTTCATATGATCAAAGCTTTTGGGCAAGAGTAGAGGAGGTGTGTACCATTTCAGAACCTTTGGTAAGGGTTCTTCGGTTGGTTGATGGAGACAAGCCCGCAATGAGCTACTTGTATGAAACCATGGATAGGGCCAAAGAAGCCATTCGTGCTTATTATGAAGATAAGAGAGACGAGGGGTTAGAGAAACAACAGGACATATGGAGAGTGAATGATGAGCGATGGAACAATACCCTCCATCGCCCTTTTCATGCTGTAGGTATCTACCTCAACCCCACATTTGCGTAAGCCTGTGGTTTCAGATTTGATGCCAAGGTGATGGATGGACTCTTCACTTGTGTTGAGAGAATGGTGGCATTTGAGCAAGAACGTGAAGATATTTCTAAAGAAATGGAGGTATATAGGATGGGAGGTGGCACATTTGGTTTTACCATGGCTATTAAGAATAGGACGACCAAAATGCCAGGTGAGCTTCAGTTTGTTTCAAACTTTCAAGTTTTAAATTTCAACGTTTTTTATGTTTCTCATTTTTCTTTTAACTTGTAGATACTTGGTGGACAAGCTATGGTGGTAGAGTACCTCATCTCCAAAAGCTTGCCATTCGAGTCCTCAGCCAAACTTGCAGTTCCTCTGGGTGTGAGTGCAACTGGAGTGTATTTGACAAAATACACAGCAAAAAGCACAACAGGTAAAAAAATTCAAATTATTTTTTTTAATTCATTTGATTATTTTTAATACTTAAATTTTCTAAGTACTAATTTACAATCTATGACCCTAATACAGATTGGAGTCCCAACACCTCAACGACATGGTCTACGTCTACTACAATCTTCGATTGTGAGTGAGACAACTTCAAAAACCTCCTAATGTGGAAGCCATCTCATTGGCCAATATTGATACCACTGTTGCATGGAGGGTCAAGACTAAGAGGCCAACCATGGAGTCGATCTCGGATTGGTTAAATGTGGATCCAGAGAAGGTGGCAGTTGCAGGTGAGGGAGAGCCAGAGGTAGAGGAGGAGGAGCAGCAACAGGGTCAAGAGGCAAAGCTAGATGAAGATGATGAGGAGGAGGTGACACTATCTAGGATGGGCAGCACCAGCATAGGACAAAGGCCACCTCTTTCATCGGCTTCTAGAGGACGACTAACTCCATTTGTATTTCCAGGGGCTAGGCCTTCTTCCTCTAGAGGAAAAGGAAAAGCCATTCCCTATTCCTGTAAAAGGGGCAGAGGATCTCAGTGACTGATGACTTTAAGACATGTAGTTGACTCATGATATACATTATTATATTTTTGTTGATATATTGAATCTTGAGAGTTGAAACTCAAACAAGACTCAAGATTCAAGAGTTGATTCACTATTTTGATAAGTGATATAGCACTAGACTTCATATACATATTATATATTAGCTTTCTTTACATGTTTTTGTGGAAATGCATTTATTTGATGTTGTGGATACTCTAGATGCTAAAAAAAAAAAAAAAGACTATTTTTGTGTTTTTTTTATTTTTGCTGACTTTTTCAAAAAAAACCCCGACTTTAACGAGTTTTTCAACTTTTGGACCCTTGCCTATTTAATCCCGACTTCGACTTTTTCCACATTGGTATAATGAGCTTCATACTAGATGACTTTCTTTTTCCCATAAGTACTACTTACACTTCCAATGAGGTTACCAAGAGCTACATCCTTCTATAGGTAACAACCATAGACTTCTATTTTAGTTATCTTTCATGCTTGTTTATGATGATGTCACGAGCTCTTGCTTTCAATCGTATGTTTCTATGATGCCATTTCTTAACATGATGCATCCTATCATGCTTCTAATGACTTCTACCATGATAGTTATACTTCACAACAAAAAACTTGAAACATAAACTTGAAAGGAACTAGGTGAGGAAGATTATCTCGAGCATAGTAGAGATCTCTTACTTCCGCCTTCTTGAATTTCTTCTTTTCAACTTCTTCCACTTCTTTAGTGGTATGGGCTTTTTCCCTTCCTCTTTGGTTGTTGTCTGTCTTAACCTTTGGACAATCTCACTTGTAGTGCCCATATTCATGACACCCATAGCATTGAACCTTCAACATGTTCTTCTTCTTTTTCTGAGGACCAAGCTTCCCAAACTTCCCTTTTTCTTCTAGCCATGGTAGTAAAAGTTTGAAATTGCTTGCTTGGTCCTACATCAATTTTTTCCTTTAGCCTGGTTTCTTCAATTTTGCACAATGACCATAGTTCATTGAATGGAGTAGCTTCCTTCTTCTCATAGATGCTTGATGTGAAGTTGCCTCATTCCTTTGTTAGTGCATTGAGCACTATGGTAGTCATTTCCTTGTCAAACATTATTTCTCCCAACTCTTGGAGTTGGTCTTCTTATTTCTGACACCCTCATAAAGTATGAGGCTATTCTTTTTTCTTTTGATATCTTCATCTTGTAGAGCTTGAGCTTCTTCTTTCAGTGGTTCGACAATTAAACCCTTAACATGACCAACAACTTCATTTTCTATCAAGATCAAATCTATCCTATTCTTCCATGCAAGAAAATTTTGCCGACCCAGCCAATTTGTTGCTTTCTTTGCAAAATGAAGTCATTTTGATAGATAAATATAGATATAGAGATAAAGATGATGAAATTTTCAACTTGATGCCTTCTTGATTTTGATCATGATGTAGATAATAGAAGATGTCTTTCTTCAAAAGTGATCCTTGGCTCAAAGGGAGATCACATTGACTTCTTGATGATGATGACAACACTTTTCCCTGCCTTTCTTCCTTCAAGACAACGCTAGTTAAACTTGATTTTGATAATGATGTAGATAATAGAAGATGTCTTCTTGGTGAAGATGTCTTTCTTCAAAAGTGATCCTTAGCTCAAAGGGAGATCACATTGACTTCTTGATGATGATGACAACACTTTTTCCTGCCTTTCTTCCTTCAAGACAACGCTAGTTAAACTTGTTTCACAACCTCAAATCTCGACCCTTCTTCAAAATTTCGACTTGATGTAGCAATTTTGTAATTTCGGTTTTTCCTGCAATAACCCTAGTTCACTCGTGTGGCTAGAAGATGGACAAATTTGCCTCCTTTCTACTTCTCTTGACTTGACTTCTTTTTCTTATTATTTCAGCTTGCAAAGGAGACCTTTGTTGGCACAGAACTTCATCCTTGATGGTGGTTGCAATTCAATACTTCTTGTTAAAGAAGGATGTCTTAATACTTTGCATGTGTGGAGAATATAGCCCAGAAAAACAAACCCAAAAGTGCTTTTCTCTTCCTTCCTTGTGATAATGATTGTAGGATGTGTGAGATTCGCAAGAACACTTCAAGTGAGGAACCCTTCCTTGGATGAGCTAGGGCTTTGAGGTCTTCTTTGATGCTCTTAATTATTCCCTTTCAATATGATGAGAGGGTTAGTCCTTCTTTATGATTGATGCTCTTGATATTTCCAAGATGATCTCTTTATACTTCGGCCCTAGAGTAATCCTTCTTCGTGTTGCCCTTCCTTGATGTAGTCACCTTAGCTCTAAAACCATGTTGAGAAATCTAGGGGGCAACAAGTGTAGATGATTTCTCTTACTCTGATAATTGCTTGTGATGTATTTTTACTTTACTAAATTAACTTCTTCTTTCCTTTATTATTATTAGTCTTATCTATCATCAAATAGCTCCCAAATCATAAAGAACAATGAGACAATAGGACACAAGATATACGCGATCAGCCAAGTCCAAAACCTCTCCAACTGAATGGAGAACCCATCAAAATCCTTCTCTTCTTATAGAACTTCAATTGATGAATTCCAAGACCTATGACCCTTCACCAAGTCCCTAAAAGACCAAGTCATCCTTCCTTCTTGATGAGCTTTCTTTCCAACAACAAACTTCGACCTAGCAGCGTCAGCATTCAACAACATTGAACTAGCAGCTTCATAGCTTCGACCATGATGCAGCTTCGATCTAGAGGCATCTTCACAACTTCGAACTTGCAACTTCAGAATTTCGTCTAGCCCAGAAACTGTAGAAACCCTAACAAAAGATAGAGAGAGAGAGAGAGGCCCAGAAACTTTGATCTTGATCTTCTTCTTCTTCTTTGTCATTTTCCAGCTTCTATCTTGAGAAGATTGCACTTGCTTGAGTGAGTGTGCAAAGGAGGTCGAATTCCTTCTTATTTATAGACTTGTGTGGGGTACAAATTGCTATCTTGAGGCCGACTTGTCCCTTCATGTGGGCCGACTTGATCTTTGTGCCATGATGAGGTCTTGGAGGGTCTTTTGACTCAATTTTGACTTAATAAATTTTCTTTACAATATGTAACATGACCAAATGGATCTTCAATACATGACAATGACTCAATTGACTTTATGACAAACCTAGAAGCACTCAATGGGTGTTTTACCTAAAAAAAAAATTTCCCTTGAGCATGAAACCCATGCCTCAAGAATACAAATAATAAATTTATTTTTCTCTTTTCATTAAATACATAATATAACGATTATATATGTCATTATGAAGATCGAATCTAGTTACGTATTTCAACACAAGCGAGGTGGCAACACAGAGCATATCTTAGCTACTCTCTCTAGCATACTAACCTTGCACTTGCATCCTTGTATTGTCACTATATCACTTTGCATTCTTGGCATCTCATTTTTGTGTTGTCATTAGTTTTATTAAAGCTCATCGTTAGCAATCTCTTATTGTGCTTATTGGCAGTTGTCATTTTTATTTTTAAGATCATCTATTTGGTTCATTAATCTTGTTCTTCTATCTAATTGTTTAAATAACATAAGAAGACTTAAATGAGATCTTAAATAACACATTAATAAACTCTAAGAAGCTCTTCTAATTGGAATTGCTAGTCTTGTTTCATTGGGATAGTCTCTAATTGCTCTCTAAGTGTTCCATTTATTTGTTTGTATTTCTCTTATCATCTTGTGTTTAAGAAACATCATTGTGAGAACTCCGACTTCAAGAAATTTAATCTTCTTACATTGGAGCATTTATCAATAATCTCATTGAAGCAATTACTTATGTCTTGCATCTTCAGTCTAAGTTAGAAGTGCATTACTAAAATTTACCTCCAAGCATAAGCTTGGTTGTAAGTAGATAGGACTACCTTCTTCAAACAATTTGAGAAGTCCAAATCCTCATTCGCAGTTAAGACAGTGACCTTGCAATCCTCTTGTGGCAATCCCTTGTAGGAACAGAAGCACTTGGTCAGTTAGAACTCCACGGGAGATATCGTTAATGAGGCCTTAGCCTCCTTCCCTTGCACTTTTGTCTACAACTTGCGTTTGACACTAGTTTCAAAAGAATTAAGGAGAAGGATTCACCTAGACTAGATTAAAATCTACCAAGATCTTGCATCTCACATAGATTTAGGTCCTACAATTCATCTAGGATAGAATTTGCATGCAGCAATTGTTCATCCAGAGACTTGGAAATTTAATTCATATTGTGCGAGTAATTAATCTTTAAAGACGTTGGTTTTTAACTTATAATCCTAAGAAATCTAATCAAATTGTGCTTAATAATCATACTTGTCGCTTAACCTCAACCAAGTTTCTAGGTCATTCAGTTGTGTCTCCTTCACTTGTCGGTTCCCAACAAGTTGTTCATCTTCTCATCCATAAGGACTACCCCCCTTACCCTGTATTTAGGAGTTAGCTTAAAAGGAGAGGGCAAGGATCAAAGTGATAGCCCCTACTTTGAGCGTTGTCGCATGTCTATGCACAAATTGAGCGACAACACGTACAGGAGGAGTTGGGTTGTAAGCAACATTTTTGTGGGTTTTCTGAGGTATTAGATAGAGGCTTATTCCTTTTTCGATTTTGTGGAGTTGATTGAGAAGAGGTACTAGTTGTAATTATAGTGATTTATGAGCATATGTGAGGTAAGTTTCTCAATTTCTCCCAACACCAGCAGCAATAAAATTTTGTGCTTGCATAGGGCTTTGAGAGAGGACATTCCAACACTTGGGCAGCAAGATTACAACATGTGTTTTACTTTGCTTGTTGTAGCAAGCCCGGGTTACTCTTTCCCAACTTATATGCGCTCTATTTAGTACAAAGATTAATAAAAGATTCAAAATTTGGTGCATTTTTCCTCTGGTGTTCTAATTTTTTGTTCATGTGTTGAATTTTTAAGTATTGTTTTAGCGCATGTTCTATAAATCAAGACCAAATTTTTCTAGGCACTTTGACCCACGTTGACTATAGTTTCTAAGCTAATGTTTTGGCAAGTCAAACTTTGACTTTGACCAAATTTTGTGAGCAGACTTTTGGCCAAGCAAGGAAGGCTGCATTCTTTGACAAGTTGATCGAACTTTTTAGAGCGTATTTGACCATTGATTTTCAACTAGTTAGGGCTACGTCCACTGCTATTGACTTTGACTAAATATTGCAGAATTGAAGTTTGACCAGATTTGACTTTTATACTCAAAATTGATAGGATATTGGTTGGTTGACCTGGCTGGTCAAGGCTTTTACCTATGACTAGTTGTTGATGTACTTGGACTATGTATCTCTCTACTAAACATTTGATGACAATCTAATAGAAGAAGAATTTGGAAAGGATTTTTCCCTGGTCTTTGACTAAAATATTTGTGACCCTACTATTCTTGGTTGTCATTGTTTATTGTTACTGGGTGATTGAAAATATCTTGGATAATTGATTGCTATTGGAAGAAGAATTGTTATAAGTGATTGTTACAACATAGAACATAGAAAAATTAACAATACGACCCACTTGGAAATCTTGTACAACCTCATCCTGGAAATCTCGGCCTCCACAAAGAATCTTGGCCTCTCTCAAAGAGAACATGACCATCTTGGAATCCCCACGGCCTCCATATCTACAGAAACACTGTGGAAGAATTCTTCCTCTGGATCTCGGAAACTAGAAGAATACTAATGAAAGAAACCCCCGGAAAATATTCATTGCTTCAACTATTGCTGAAACCCTCGCTGGTGTCAAACCCCATTCGCAGTGATCATTGATTTGTATGGTTTCCCATCCATTCCCTTTATAATCTCTCATTGAGAAATCAACGGCCAAGATCTAGATCTGAAATGATCTAATCAAAGGCGAAGATCGCATAGAAACTTTTCTAGAAGTCTCTAAAGGAAAATCAATCATGTCTCAATTATTACTAATTAACTAATCGATTTCCCTAAGTTAAAACTTAGGAAAATAACTAAAACTGATTAATTAATATAAATAAGACATTTAAATTCAAAATAATAACTTGGGCTTGGAGATATTTTTTGCTCTTATGTTCCAAGCCCCACTGACACCACCTGAGGCTAGAACACATGTCTGAGCTACATCAACCTACACTCCCTCTTAGCGAGGAAGGTGTTCTACATTGTACACCATCGTTCTTCATGCTTGCATCTAGAACACTTGCCACCTCATGGCCCATTCCACTATGCAATAGCTCTCCTTGATTGCTACTACAAACGATGAGTGTAAACTCATTCTCTATCTATATGCAAAGCTCATATGTGAATGTTGTTGTCTGCTAGTCGCCCTTCTTGCAACTGTTCCTCTTGTCTGGGAAATTGTCATGGTAATGGCCAAACTCATGACAGCCATAGCACCTGATCTTCGACATGTGTATATCCCGGAATTTAGAAATAGAAAAATTTTAATGATATTGAACCTCTGATACCACTGACCAGTGTGTGAGGCCCTAAATTAGGAATTTAACAAAGTATAGCCAGAATTAATGCTCATAGTATACTACTGACGGTGTAATTACTCAATCAAAATTTATAAATTTTGTGATTGAGTACCTACCTGGATTTCTGTGGTTGAAGATGTTTTTGCTCTGTCATTGCTCTCGCTCTCACTCCCTTGTTACCAAAACTATCCAAACCTCCCTGCCAAGCTGAGCAAAATCTCGATACCCAGCTCCAAAGTACTTCAAATTCGAGGTACTTTGGCCCCCATGCACAAAAATTCAAGAATAATTAAAGCTGAATTCCCTTTGTAGTGACTTTTGTTAGAAAACCTCCTCTCTGTAAATATCTCCTTCCCCCAATTTCCTCTGTAAAATCTCCTTTTACAAGCTCAATTCCACCGTCTTAGCTCTCCACTGCCCCTACCTATTATCTTCTCATCTCCTCTCCATCACTCGCAAGTCTTATGATTCGTCTTGTTTCTTGCGTTTTTATTATATTATATATTATATATATTTATTTTTATAATATATTATTACGTGACTCCTGGAATTGAGGTCTGTCACCTTTATTTCTTTTGATTAAAAAGGTATTATATTTATAGTTTCTTTTGTTTAGTTAACAATGTTTTATTAATAAGTTTTATATAATTTGTAATATTACTTTTTTTATAATTCAAATAATTATTTGTATTATTATATTATTATTATTATTATGATATATACGGTGTGAAAAATCCTTAAAGTCAGGAATTCCTATTGCAACATTGATGATATATTTTCTACCTGTTAGATTTATATGAACAAGTTATTTGCAATTTCCTACGGCAAACATCGAAATACATACATTGCAGCCTACACCATTAAATAATATGTCGAAACAAGAAACTGAACAATAGATAAAGATACACACAATTGACACAGTTGTTTTTGGACAAATGTCCTCGGAAAAAACCAATGCAGGAAAACCAGTGCAGCGGAATGCAGGAAAACCAGTGCAGCGGATCTAAGGGTTTTTATTAAGCTGAAGTATTTCTGAATACAACTACTAGATGCCTTCTCAGCAATCCAGTTACAAAGAATATCACTCGACAAGAGAAACTAGTAAGGTTACCTCAACCTACACTGCAAGTCTTGGTTGATCCAGCAGTTGAACCAACAAGTCCCTGGCTACTTCTGCATTGCCCCTGCGTGGGCCCTGTGTCAGCCTCTAAGGCCCTGTGTCACCTCTGTTGGATATCGATTTGCTTGCAAGAGCTAATCCTAGCCCTCCCGGCTCAGAAAGCCTCCTCAGCAAATTCAGACTTCTGCGTGGAGTCTCTACGCTGCTCTGCGTGAGCCCTTCCTTACTCTGCATCACCTTCTCTAGCTTTTGCACTGCCTCCTCTATGTGTCTCTCTACTTCTCTGTTGAGTATTGTTTTTAGACAAATGTCCTTGGGAAAATTGGTTCAGTGGATTTGAGGGTTTTTATTATTAAGCTAAAGTATTTATGAATACAACTACTAGATGCCTTCTCTGCAATCCAATTACAGAGAATATCACTCGACGAGAGAAACTAATGAGATTACCTCACCCTACACTGCAAGTCTCGGCTGATCCGGCAACTGAACCAACGAGTCTCCGACTACTTTTGCATTGCCCCTGTGTGGGCCCTGCATCAACCTCTAACGCCCTGCGTCACCTTTGTTGGAGATCGATTTTCTTCCAGGAGTTGATTCCAGCCCTCTCGGCTCAGAAATGTCAACCTCCTCAGCAAATTCGTACTTCTACGTGGAGGCTCTGTGTGGGGCCTGTGTGAGCCCTTCCTGGCTCTATGTCACCCTCTCTAGCTTTTGCGTTGCCTCCTTTGTGTGTCTCTCTGCATCTCTGCTAAGTATTCTTGGCTCCGGAGAAGATCCTCTAGCCAAAACTCCCTCTGTCCCTCGCTGCGTGATCACTACAAATCATTGCGTTGCCTCTAGCTTCAGCGATTCGATCTGACTAATCAACTCCCTATGTGTGTTCCAAATGACCGTCAAGCTTCCTTATATAATTTCCTCGTTGACATTCAACGGCCCAGATTAGAAGCTAATCAATGGCTAAAATTATTTTTGCTTGATCCTCGGGTTCTTCTAGAAGTTACACCCATAGTTAGATTAATACCCATTAATTATTTTATTTTCCTAAGTTTAGACTTAGGGTCCCATTAAAAATAATTAATTCTTTTAATAAAACTGTCTCCGGGTGGAATTTCCCAAAACGCTTTCTTGGTTCTTTGGAATACATGTGCCCAACCCTCCCTGCAAAATTTGAGACTTAGAGCACATCCAATGCTATCAAAAATCAACATACGGGTGATATATATCAAAGGCTCCACTTGATATATTTATTATATTATAGTGAGTTAGGAATTTACTTTGATAATTGATTTATTAATCTAACTTAGATATTTTTCAATATTAGTTGTTATGTATACTAGTATAATACATGTGGTACATGCATATGCAGCTATCATATGAATGCTCATATGCACACTAATATTCACATTTTGTTTGTAATTGTAGGTAGGTCACTACATACACCCCTTCTTAAAACTTTGTCCCAAAGTTAGGGTTTATATAATGTATCGATAGTTATTTTAGGGTATGTAAGGATTGTGAAATTGTGAGAACACTTAAATTTTGTATTTTGAACATTTATTGGTTATAATTTTAATTGTCAAACCCTACTCACCTAGGTTCCCAAGCTATTCTAAAATCATCCTATCCTCCTTAATCTCTTCCGCTCCCATCCTATCTGTCCTCTACTAGAATATGCCATGGCATCCGTTGTACTTATCTACCCATTCATAAATCTCAAGGGTGACGATGTCGACTATATCGATGTGCTTACTCATTAAACATCTGGCAGTCATCATCACACATCTAGGGGAGCATGATTCGTACAATCCTCCCATGACTCCAAGTTTTGGAGGATAAATGGTGGGCAACACATCTACCCCTCTCAGTAGAACCAGGGTCAACACCCTATCATGGAATCTCATTGAATTTTAATTGTTCTTGAAATTTTGTCATCACTTGGCCGTTATCATTAGAGAACTTTGGAGGTCTAAAATGGGCCTCCTAAGAAAAATGTACAACCAAAATAAACTTTATAAGAACCAACAGGATTCAAGATGATGATGTCAACCATGGGGATGATTCACCATTTTTAGAGTAAAAAAATAAAAATAATAAAAAGTAATAAAATAATAAAACTATTTTTTCAATTCGTATTTTCAACTTATCTTCCTAAGGTTTTTACACAAATTTCGAGCGGGAGTACTTGTTGGATGCAAAATTTAATTCCTCATCCAATGAGTACCCATGTTGCATATACTTTCGATGGACCCCGCTACACGAAAAATGAGAAATACATCAAAAACGTGATTGCAATCGCGTTTTTTCATGTATTTCTCATTTTTCGTGTGGCAGGGTCCATCAAAAGTATGCAACATGGGTACTCCTTGGATGAGAGATCAAATTATGCATCCAACGAGTGTTTCCACTCAAAATTTGAGTAAACCCATATGGAGATAAGTTGAAAATATGAGTTGAAAAAAAAAAAAGATTTCTTTTTTCCCCCTAAAATTTTATGGTGTAATCTAATCTTATTTTATTATTTCCACTATTATTTTATAATTTCCTTAGGAGGTTCATTTTAGACCCCAAAATTCCCCTAATGGGTAACAATGTTATCTACAATGTAAACACTTGTCCACATATTATAACATATGTATAAATGTATTCAAAATAAATTGTATTTAAATAACATTTTCTTTGTATTTCATATATGTTTCTATCTATAATATTGATCTTTATGTTTACATTAACGTACTTGGCCATATCCAGCTCATATATCTGTAAATTAGTTTTTATATTAAAATGTAGTCATTCTTTTATTTCCATCTCATCAATCATGTCGATATGCAGGTATGAAATAAAATTATAGATATCTCATCCATAACAAAATTCATAATTTAGATTTCATAGTAAGGTTAATCAAATATGAACTTCATATTGGTATCTATATTCCAACAATGTTAATTAAACTACATATTTCATATTGGTATCCATGTACTAGCAGAGTTAAGCAGATAACATATACCATGTACAAGGCAAAATAAAAATTCATTTTTGCATGTGATAATCCATAATAATAATCTTAAGTATCCAATTCAAATAAGGGAAATATATACAAAGCAAGGTTTGAAGTTCCTCAAAATTAGCACAAGTTGGGGTATTTCCAACAATGGTCTCTGTATTTTCCTAGGTAATCGATCCAAAGGTATACTTGTCCCATTGGACTTTAATTTGGTCTACTAAGTGATTGCTCATCTGTCAAACCCTACGTTCCAGTATACATAATGGTTCGACCAAAATGATTCCTTCATCTAATACCTACAGTTCTTTCCATTGAAAGTTATAAGATTTGTCAGATATGTAATGCCTTAATATAGATACATGAAATACATTATGAATTTTATGAAAGTGGGGAGACAATGCAAGACAATAGGCGACAAGTACAACTTTTCCAGGATTTTGAATAACCCAATAAATCAGGGTGACAACTTTGTCCCTTTTCCAATTCGGATGGTGCTTTTATTTGGTCTAATGCAGACGAAAACCTGATCTCCTACTTCACAATTCCTATCTATTCTTTGATCATTAGCATAACTCTTTTGTCTATCTTGTGCCTTTTTCAAATTTGTTTTACTTATTCTTTCATCTCTTGAATTAATCCTGGTCCCACTATTACCCGATCTTCTAACCTATCCCAGCTTAACGGTGTTCTATAAGGTCTGTCGTACAATGCTTCAAATGGAAGCATCCCGATTGAACTGTGCTAACTGTTATTGTATTCAAATTCAATGGAGGGTAAGTACTTTTCCCAATGTTTTGTTGATACATAACATACATCCTTAGCATATCTTCTAGCACTTGGTTCACCCTTTTTGTTTGTCCATCAATCTCAGGATAATAAGTTGTACTTAAATTTAGTTGAGTTCCTAGGCTGACTGCATACAAGTCCAAAATCTTGAAGTAAATCGTGATTCTCTATCTGATATGATCTTCTTAGGTACTCCATGAAATCTAATAATTTCATTTATAAATACCCGAGCTACATCACTAACTTCATAAGTATCTCTTAAGGGAATGAAATGGGTGTTTTTCCTTAAATTATCCACCAGAACCAGAATGGAATTATGCCTTTATGTAGTAAGAGGTAGCCCAATGATAAAATCCATAGAAATTATCTTCCATTTGATCATAGGAATGTCGTGAGGTTGTAGGAGACCTGTTGGATGACAATGATCAGCCTTCACTTGCTGACATTCGAGACATTTTGCAACGAATTGAATAATATCGTGTTTCATGACTACCCAAAAAAAGAGTTTCTTTGTATCAGCATACATTTTCTTTACACCAATTTGTGCACAATACAATGCTCTATGGGCTTCCTTAAGGATGGTGTTTCGGAGATCCCCATTATCAGGAATGCACATCCTTCCATGGAACCACAAAATTCCATCAGTTTCTAGTTCATATCCTTCAAACTTAGGTTCCTTTGGATTTTTACTATCAAGTCCAAATCTTATTTTTAAATACTAGTTGTCTCTCAAGAGATGTTCTAGTACTCGTTTCCTCAAGTCTACCTTGATAGGTATCAAGGAAAATATACGAGGTCTTCTACTTAAAGCATCTGCCACTACATTCTTTTTTCCTTTAATATATGAATTTCCAAAGTCATATAACTTAAGAATTCACTCCATCGTCTTTGCCTAGCATTCAAGTCTCTTTGAGTAAACAGATATTATAAACTTTGGTGGTCGCTTTTGAGCATAAAGCTCCTCCCTACTAGATAGTGTCTCCATATCTTTAAAGCTAGCACTACAGCGGCTAACTCTAAATCCTGTCTGGCGTAGAGTTCTTCATGAAGCTTTAAATTTTTGAGGCATACGCTATTACTCCTTTGTCTTGCATTAATACTGCACCTAATCCTTGTTTGGATGCATCAGTACACACAGTAAAGTCTTTGTCCATATCAGGTACTCACAAGATTGGTGCACTGGTCCCAATGTTTCCTACAACATAGTCTATGACATTCCTCAGTCCATTCATACCTAACTCTTTTACGTTGGAGGGTTGTGGTGGGCTTTGCAATTTTGGAGAATCCTTCTATAAACCTTCGATAATAGCCGATTAAATCCATAAAGCTTTGAACTTCATGCGCATTTTTCAGTGTCCACTATTCCATGATTGCCTTTATTTTCTCAGGATCTACTGAGATCCTGTAAAAAGATATAATATGACCCAAGTAATGGATCTTTTTCTGAAAGAAAGAACACTTGGATAAATTTCCATATAACCAGTGTTCCCTAAGGAAAGATAACACTATCCAGAAATTTTCTTCATGTTCTTTCTCATTCTTGGAGTAGATGAGAATATCATCTAAGAAGAATTGTACAAAATTACAAATTTATCAGGATATTTGCAGAAAACGTTGTTCATAAGGTTCATGAATACTGTTGGTGCATTGGTCAACCCAAATGGTACCACAGTGAACTCGTAATGCCCGAAGCATGTTCGGAATGTAGTCTTGGAGATATCGCTTTCTTTAACTCTTGATTGATGATAACCTAATCGTATATCGATTTTTGAAAAGACAAAATCTCCTTTCAATTGGTTGAAGAGGTCATCAATTCGAGGCATTGGATATCGATTATTTACTGTAGCTCGATTTAAGTCTCTGTAGTCTATGCATAACCGCAAGGATCCATCCTTCTCGAAAAAAATTACAGGAGCACCCCAAGGTGAAATACTAGGTCAAATGTGTGCTATATCCAATAATTCCTTCAACTGAATTTGTAATTCTTGAAGTTTTGGAGTTGTCATTCTATAAGGTGTTTTAGAAATTGGTTTTGTACCAACTTTCAATTCTATTGTGATATCCAGCTCTCTTTCAAGAGGTAATCTTGGTAGTTCCTTTGGAAAAACATCTGGATATTCAGATATCACAGAATATTATTCTAAGGACAATCCTTTCTCCTTGCTTACTTCTTGAACTATATATACCTGACATCCTTTTCTTAAGTAATGCTTCATTTGCATTGCTGAGATGAAATGCAAAGACACTTTCTTCTTAATTCCTTGGATTTCCATCGCCTCTCCTTCATTATTTATATAAAGAATTGTTTTCTCGTAACAATCTACCCATGCTTGATGAGCTTCTAATCAGTCCTTCCCTATGACACGGCCATAAGTAGTTAGGTTTGTGACATAAAATTTTAACTTAGTCGAACAGATCCCTAGATCAAACTTTGTATTCCTCAATACTTAAATCTACGAATTGAAGATTTCCTGAAGTCATTTCTACTTGTCTGAAATTGTTTTGCTTGCGAGCTATCAACCCACATTTATTTAACGTATATGATGAAATGAAACTATCAGAAGCACCAGTATCAAATAATATTTTTAGTTTTATGTCGTTAATAGTACCTGAGGATTCCACTACAATGGACTAATGTTCTGCCTAGTTCTTCTTGATTACTACATGCATTCTATGATTTCCTTGGGTATTTGATGGTGGCTCTTTTCTTGCTCTATGCATTATACTTGATGAGGCTTCTGAACAATCACTATGCAAATGCGGTCCGCCATATCCCCAATAATTAACTTGGGATGATCCCCTTGAGTCAGATTGTGAGTTTCCAAAAAAGGAGCTTTGCCCTCTTGTGCTACTTCCTCTCGCACTTCTTCCTCTGTTATTAGTTCCTCGAGATTTCCACTGACTTGTGTTTGATGATTCAGCAGCAATAGTATTAACTATCATGGGAGCTCTTGCTCCTACTCCTCCTGGGGTAAATCTATTACCATAAAGAGGTGGTCTTGAGCTACTCTCTCTATAGAAGTTCCAAAGAGTCTTCCCTGGAAATCCTGGTTGTGGGGGGCCTGTTGATTTGACATCTCTTTTGATCCCCAGATGTTCCTCTACATAACAGGCACATTCAACTACCTCTGTTATTGATAATGGCATCCACATTTTGACCATGGCCCTAATTCGAGGATTTAGTCCATACACAAAGTGCTTAGCTTGACGTTCATCAGTATCAAGATAAGGAATATATTTCACAAGCTCCATACACCTTATTTCATATTCTTCCACTGTTTTGTTAGCTTGGACTAACATATGGAAAGCTCTAGCTTGTTGCTCTTGAAAGTAAGGTGGCAAGTATTTAGCGCAGAATCTTTCCTCAAACAACTCCCACTAAACATTATTTGTTGTGAGATGTAATTGTTTTTCTAGATTTCCCCACCAAATCAAGGCACTTTCCCTTAATTGAAATAGGGAAATCTTCGTCTTGGAGGTAGAAGAGTATGGTCTTAGTGCATTCCTTCTAGCCATACTTCAGCATGTTCTCCAACTCCTCCTCTTGAAAATTTTGGGAGTTTAATCTTCTGCATCTCCCTAGAAATATCGCCCTTCGATTGTCTATAATCAAAACCTTTGGGCTCCTCTGTGTTTCTTTCTTCAAGTTGAGGTTGTTGTTCTTTGGTATTAGCCATCGGTGCCCCTTTTAATGTTTCCAAAATGGCCTCTAATGCGCACATTATAACGGTTAATTGAGGTGTTGAAGCAGTTGGTATTGATGATGGTCTCGGTGGTGGCAATGCCAATGGCGATGACGACAGTGGTGGCGTTAGCGATGGCGAAGAGGACGGTGGTGGCGTTAGCGATGGCGATGCTACCCAATGGCAGCATCATTGTTGACATGCGTTTGACATGCGTTTACCATCGCAGATGTTCTTGGACATATAATAAGATTATGAAAATCCGAGGTACAATTTTAGATTTGATAAATATAATTTCGCAAACTCAAGCTCACGTACAGGTATAGTTTTTATGTTATTATTACCTGCAGGAAGGTCTTACTGATACTAAGGTCAAGGAGGTGGTATCGCTACCTCCTTGTCCTAATGCATAGTGTTCCATCCTGATGCATAATAATATTTATCAAATGCATGGGTCTTTCATAGACCATAGTATCACTTTGTGATATTAATTTATTCAAACTTCTAACTGTAAAACTTGAATGCATAAACGTTTAATTTAAATGTAAAATATATATATATAGCTTAAATACTCAAAACTCACATAAAAATGAAGGTGCACCTGCAAGAAAAACATAAAGCAATAGGGTATAGGTAAGTTATTTATGACATACATCATACATGATTGACTGAAAATAATTTAATCCATATCGGGCCCTTTGTATTCACATTTAAATATCACATTTATTATCCCTAATCAAAGAGAATCGACCAACCCAATGACAGAAAAACAAGAGAACCTACAACATACAAACTCAAGAATGCCCAACTTGACATACAGATCGACAATGCAGACAGCCCAACATAAATCAGAATCACCTATTTTGTGCAGGCAACCAAACCCTAATGTTAAACATAAAGAGAAAACATATAAAATCTCAGACGTGGTTGCTCCATACCGTCTCATAATCCTAACATTCTTAGACACAAAGTGCTAAAAAAAATTGTAGAAACCATACTAAGACACTAAATGCCAAAATATATAGCAGAGCCATTCTCAAGGTGAGCCAAGCAACCTTGAGTACAACAGAAGCCAAGGGAAAGTAACGAAGATATCCATAACTGAATAAAGGGATTGTTACATAGTTGAATATCAGATCTGGTGCAGAAGAGCACCATACACCACCAAGCATAGGGAATTGTTTTATTTCTGAAATTGGAGAAATATGCATAAGAGACTTCATTCGTAGAAATTTTCATACCTGGAAAAATAAATTACAGCTAGAATTAATAAATTTAGACTTAGTGGAGTTGAAACGAACCCTTAACAATCAGATTAATTAATTCAGTGGACATAGAAGGATGACAAGGCTAAGTCTATGATCACACAGCGTATGTCAGATACGCAACTCCATCATATAGACCTGAGAGTTACAAAGAGATTTGGGATGACATAAATAAGTTTTTTTGTTTGATTTGTGATATCCTGAATTCATAAATAATTTTAAGGATTAAAAATGGCTTATGGCAAACCATGTCCAGCCGTGTAAATACCTTGAAAACACTTATCAGAAGTTCGTTGAAAGTGGCATCAAGATTGAGGAGGACGATCCTATTGTTAAACAATTTGTCATCAAACTGTAACAACATCCTGTTCACACTATGTCAAATCACCTCATAATATTTATAAACCAAGATCTTAACCCTTGATATACCGATCTGCCAGCTCACAGAAATCAGCCAGAAATCAAGGTGCGTGGGCATATTGGTTAGACCGTTGTAACATGGGATAGGTCACGCAGTCAAATCCGCAGACCTTCCCTTTGATACTTGCTTCAATGCGTGGCATGGGTCCAACATTCTATTCACGGATAGTCAAGACTTGGTGTACAACACAAAGGTCGATTACTTTAAGGCCGAGGAGTGTATATATATATATATATATTATATATATATATATATATATATATATATATATATTATATTAACTAACAAATAGTGAAAAATTTATTAATATTTTTATTAAAATTAGACTTCCACTGAAATCGAAGTTGTCCCATTAAAATCATATTATATGTCAATAACAAATCAAATTGAATTAATTAAGGACTAATAGAATTACATAGCAAATTTGATTAATTTATTATTGGGTCATTTAAGCTATAGACGTCCAATATATTGTCATACGACTTAACGAAATGATAAGGGTTCTGAGGGAGCACCAATTTTTTTTTGAATTTAACGCTCAAATCTCTTCACCATGGATTGGGCTTTATTTTAGTGTGACGGACACCTCCAATGGGCAGATTTGTCATTTGCAACATTTTTGTTTTGTCCGTTGAATTTTCAGTTACGTGTTTTTATGCTTAAACATGGTGGTCGTTGCAAGTAAAAAATTGACTATTCTATCTGGAAGACGAAGAACCGAGCAGGAGAACAGCGTGAATTTCGATTGGTAACTCACCTAGAGTCTCAAGATTGTTCAGGGGAGGCCGTTCCACAGAGAGACAGAGAGCGCTAAATCTCAGGGAGCTGCAACCCGTCTTGGTTTTTTCATGAGAAGAAGCAGACACAGGCGTAGAGGTCCAAAACAAGGCAGCTATCTGGTCTCCATACACAGTATCTTCGTATCGTGTTGTATGCAGGTTTGGAAGGATTAAAGCTCTTAATTGGCAGGTGGGTCGTGGAGCATGGGCGAGTGCAGAGAACAACGATTTCAGGCAGCGGCTTGAACAAAACTGAATTTCAGAGAGCAGTGCAGGTAAAAGGTAATAGGTTCGGCATTTTATTGTTTACAGGTAACAGGTAGCATGAACAGGTAACGTGAACAGGTGGGCAAGCAGAGGACAGGGTTTTGTAAGCACAGCGGACAGGCAGCGTGAACAGGGATTCGTGGGCACAAAGGAGTAAGGCAGTTAACTTCTAAATAAGTAAACATTCAGAACATGGAAAACGCTCAGAAGAGCCAAGGCTTAAAGAGCAAGGAAATTTCAGATTTTGTGAAAACAAATCATTTGCGTCAAGTCAAAATTGTTGCAATAGACAAAACAGGAAGGTGGATTTGGTAAACGCAAAGCAATATGAGGGCATTTTAAGGCGTAGGATTGCTCGCCTTAAATGGGGACAAATGAGAAGAAAACAGATCAAGATCAAGAAAAAGAAAAAGAAAATAAATAAGAGAAACAAAAATAAAGAAGAATCAATCATTTACAGTCCCACATCTACACCTCTTACTTGGTCATCAGATCTATATGTCCAAGAACTGATGAAGGTCAAAACAAGGCTAGAGATTATGGAAGCCAGAGAACAAGAAAGAGACCACAAAATTTCAAAGATCACAGTTGCAAATGAATGTCTAATGGAAGGTAATAGAATTTTAAAAGAACAAGTAACAATGTTACAAGAGGCTCTAGAGACAGGGAAACAAGAATGGCAAAACATGAAAGAAGTAATAACAACAAACAGAGATGTGATAATTTCTAATCAAACTCAGGTAGATACACAGGTATCTCAGCAAACAGACATTTCCAAAGAGAAAGCAAAAATGACCAATGGGAAAGATAGTCCAAAAGAAATCAAAGCTAGATCTGAAGACGCCATTGGTTACATAAGGGCAGAGGAAGAAGAAGATGCAAGTGATCGCAGAGCATAGGAAATAGAACAAAAAGAAAGACAGGACAGAAAAACAAACTTTATTATCAGGGGAATAAGAGATTATTGGAAGAACGAAAGTACTCTCAAATATGACAAGAGACTTTCTGAAAGAGAAACTATATTGGAAAGGGCAAATTTGCCAAGCAAGAAGGGTTGAGAGGATATGTGAAGAGAGGCCTCGACCCATAAAAGTCACCATGGCAAGCATACAAGAAAAATGACAACTTTTGGGCAGAAAGAAACTCTTGAAAGGCTCATACTTCTTCCTCGATGAAGATTTAACCAAAAAACAACAAAAAGAGAGAAGGGATGGAGTGAAGAAAATTAGAACAGAAAAAAATGAATGGAAAAGGGCATGGTTGTATAATGAGAAAGCCATTATTGCAGTGTTTGGGCCTTCAAGGAAATCAAGGAAGCAAGCTGACAGTAAAGAAAAACTAGAGAATTCAATAATAGAGACGAAAACAACAAGAGCAGCATGGACAAAAAGGGGTGCAGACTCAAATTTGAGTCTTATGTGCCAAACTGCGTAGCAGTCAAATCCTACCCAGATCTACCTAAGTTTAGTTTGTTGGAATTGTAGAGGTTACCCTTAGAGGAGGGGACCTGGTTAGGGCCTATTGCGGAAGGTAGAGACATAATTTGTCTCACGGAAACTCATAAGCATGATGGTTGCAAAACCCTGTGTTTAATGGTTATTTGAAGTTGGCAATTTGGAACAAGGTAGCAGAAAATGGCAAAGGGTATGGGGGAATACTAGTTTTCGTGAAAGAAAAAGAAGGTTGTCACATTCAGTTAATTAAAGAAGATACAAATGAACAATATTTATGGTTGAAAATATCAGAGAATGAGAATCACATAAGAATTGCAGCGTGCTATTTTGCCCCTCAAGTCTCAAAAACTTACAGAAATAAGGGGCTTGACAGCAAGGATCCATATGTAGCTTTAAAACAAGATATTGTTGTGTACTCTGGTTGAAAATATCAGAGAATGAGAATCACATAAGAATTGCAGCATGCTATTTTGCCCCTCAAGTCTCAAAAACTTACAGAAATAAGGGGCTTGACAGCAAGGATCCATATGTAGCTTTAAAACAAGATATTGTTGTGTACTCTCAGCAGGGAGAAGTTCTTTTAGTGGGATATTTCAATGCTAGAACAACAAATAATCAAGCTAGCATCCTTTGTTGCAAAGAGGATAACAATCCTATTTGGCTCACTGAAGAGGAGAATCCCCAATGGGTGAGGTGTTCAGAGGATGTCAAAGTTAGCAATCATTTTGGAAATGAGTTGCTTACACTGTGTGGGGCTTTCAACCTAATTATTTGCAATGGTCTAGATAGATGGAAAAGGTCTGGGAACTTCACTTGCAACACATACAATGGGGCAACTGTCGTTGACTATGTGATGTGTTCACAAAGATTAATAGAAAAGATAAATGAAGTTAGTATTAGAGAGCATATTTGGGACTTAAAATCAAACCATAACCCAGTTTTTATAAGGTTATCATGGTTAGAAGAAAGACAACATAAGAGGAAAACCCAATGCTCTAGACAATCACTATCAAGGGGCAAAATTCTTTTAACACAAGAAAATGGTACTATCTTCAAGACAATGTTAGAGAGATTAATTCAGAAAGAGAAAACTTGTTTCAAACACTTTAGCAGCCATGAGTTAACAAATACAATCCAAAGTGCACTTGAGAAGTGCAAAAGAGCAAAAAATAGGAAATCATAATCAATTGCTTTCCTGTAAATGCTTGGTTTGAAGAGTAATGCAAAATGGCAAGGAGAACCTTGAAAAAGGTAGGAAAAGAGAAGAGGAATGTAAAGTTATATAAAAAGATACTAAAAAGGAAAAAAGATGAGTTCATGCAAACAAGGAGAGAAGAGTTAATATTTTTAAGCAAGAATAATCTGAAGTTTTTCTGGCAGGAACTGCAACCAACGAAGAAGCAAATTGAAAATAATATTACAGCCAATCAATGGTTTGATTATGCAAGGTAGCTCTATGAGAAAGAATCTAAGGCGGAGTCCCCCCTAGGATCAACACAAATTCAAAGCTCTTGACATTACAGGAGGTGGAGAATGGAAATAAGAAGCTGAAAACAGGAAAGGCAAAGGACTTGGTTGAACTTCAAGCAGAGTATCTAAAATGGGGAATGAACGCTCTTGCACCACACATCATGAAAATATTCAACAACATCATTCAACAAGGATTCCCAAGAGACTGGACAACTAGCCTAGCAATACCCCTTTTTAAAAGTGGAGACATTAATAATCCATCCAGCTATAGAACAATTATGATCAATCCTTTGTTTGCAAAGCTTTTCGGTAGCATGGTAGAAGGCAGAATGAGCAAGTGGGCAGAAGTAAAAGAAAAGAGGGCAAGAGGACAAGCGGGTTTTAGGCCGAAACATTCTACAGTGGATCATGGCATCACATTGAGACACATTGTTGAAAAGGTTTGGGAGGACAACGAAGAAGTAATTTGTTGCTTTGCTGACTTCAAAAAAGCATTTGACACAGTCCCTAGGGATAAGTTGTGGCATAGAATGGAAGAACTTGAAATTCCTGTGCATTATGGAGCTGATGTCCATAGACTTTATGAAGAAGTGAAAGTCAAAATTAGAACCTCAGCAGGTATTTCAGAAAGCTTTAGAAGTGACATTGGAGTCAAGCAAGGTTGCCCTCTATCCCCCACTCTTTTTGGTCTATATATTGATAAATTGGAAGAGTGGCTAAATCTGCAAGGGGGAGATGGTGTTCGGTTGGGGGAGTTTGTGATGAAACTTCTTTTATATGTTGATGATATTGTATTGATTTCTAAATCGGCCCATGGATTGCAAATGCACTTATATGCCCTTGAGCATTTTTGTAGAGCAGTGGGGATGCAAGTCAATACTAGCAAGACCAAAATAATGATTTTTTCTAATAAAAGGAAACATGGCCAGCATACTTTCTTCTTTGAAGACAACATTCTTGAAGAAGTAAAGGAATACAAGTACCTTGGGATTGATTTCAACAACAAACTCAATTGGGAGGACTGCAGAAAGAAGAGAATTTTAGGAGGGTGGAAAGCATTATATGCTCTTCAAAACAGATGTAGAGAGGCAGAGTTATGGGATTGGAAAACGATTAAAGTGCTTTTTGGACTCCTAGTTTGTCCAATGATGCTATATGGGTGTGAATTGTGGGCTAGCAGCACTCCCGTCTCAAAATGGAAATAAATTGAGAAAATCCAAAAACGCTTGATCATGAGCAAGTTCAAAATAAAAAGTTCAGTACCTTATGAGATAATGTTGAGTGAAGCAGGAGAAACTTCCATTGAAGCAAATGCTATGGTGCGGCTCATAAGATACCTAAAAAGAATTGAACAAATGAGAGTAGGTAGATGGCCTAATGTTATCCTCAATGAAGGCATCAGTGAAAGAAAGAAAACATGGATGAAACAAAACTACACATGGATGCAAATATGGGATATCCACCTCAATGCCTGTCTAACGAATAGCAAGGAGCTAAAGGATTTTGTTATGGAGAAGTTTCGTAAGAAGGTATGGGGAAAAGAATTGGGTAGAAAGAAGAAATATTACATTGAGGAATTCAACCCTACGTGTGATTTACAACAAAAAGAGTTCAATGGAGCTAGCATTTTGTGGAGGGAAAAGGTTCTTATTGCTCAATTAAGGACCAACTCAAATCAACTTCGGTGTGAAACAGGACGGTGGAAAAGGCCTAAAGAAGCTTGGGAAGAAAGGGTGTGCACATTTTGCACATCTGGGGCTGTGGAATCAGAAAAACATTTCATTTTGGAATGTGATGCATTCAAAGACATCAGAGAAAGTTACGAGAACATGTTAGCATCAATTTCTTGGCATTGTCTTTTTAGCAAGGAGATTGTTGGAAGGTTGGGCCAGCTCATCATCAATTTGAATCGGAAAAGGACTGAATTGCAAAGAGCGAAAAACAAGGAACTAATGGTCTCATAGACTACTTTTAGTCTCGTGTACCTTAAAATATCATTTCATTTCATTAATAGATTTTCAAATTAGCTAGAGTTAATAGATTATGGATTTTATTGGAATACATTAAAGCAGATGAAGAATACATCAGGCGGATGAAAAAGCAATCTGTCCCATAAACTATCTACCTTGAAATAATTTCTTTCTTCTTTTTTCTTTCATTTTTAATTTTATTTATTTTTAAAAATATGTATGGATTGTAGCGTGCTTACAGTGGAGGCCGCAGCTTCCTTGTTACTGGTACACACCATCAACTCGGAAATTACGCCCATCAAAATTTTCCCACCCTTAGTAGAAAGTGAGATTTAAAAAAATATTATGGCAAATTTCCTTGGAAGTCGAATAAGTTTGTTATTATTTATACAAAAAGGATCGAGAGAATATACACATATACAAACAAAGAACGCATACATCCACCCTAAAGGCAAACAATTTACATGGCAAACTAGCAAACGATTGTTGCATTTCAGTTGGATGAATTGTTCTTCTTCTCTGGCATAGCCTGCCTGGTCAGGATATTCAGCTCTCGCACGAGTGATTCATATTCACGTGCCTCTCGTAGTTCAATTTTCTACTTTTTGTTGTCCCTTGCTTCCATGAAAAGAGTAACTTGAATACATGAAAGGTAGCAGTTTCACCACCACCATCAACGGAGGCAGGACGCCTAACGAAGTATCTCAGCCATTAATTCACTATACACATAGATCTATATAATGCCCTCAGCATCACTAGCAGAAGCACCCGCGATTGTAGTTTAATAACCACCAGTGACGGGACAAAAACAAACTACAGCACACATAACAGAATCTGGAAGCGCAATCAACTTACATATAAAAAAAAATTAGTCAACTAACAACATTCAAAATGGCTCTTTGTAGAGAGAGTTTGAAGGTAGTATGAACCCAGAAAATCAAAAAATAATTAAACCGAAACCCTTAGGTCCAGCAGAGTTGAAACAGCCTCTGATACCAATTGCGAAACCCCCAATTGTGAAACCTCGAATTCAGAAATAGAAAAAATTTAATGATATTAAACCTCTAATACCAGTGTGTGAGGCCCTAAGGAATTTAACAGAGTATCGCCAAAATTAATGCTCAGAGTATACAAAGTATACTACTGACTGTAATTTCTCAATCAAAATTTATAAATTTTGTGATTGAGTACCTATTTGGATTTATGTGTTTGAAGATGTTTTTGATATGTGTTTATGCTTTCTTGGTACCAAAACGATCAAAACCATCTCGCCAATTTAAACTAAGCACAATCTCATTATCCAGCTCCAAAGTACTTCAAATTCGAGGTACCTGATGCTCGTGCCCAATTCCCTCTATAACGACTTTTGTTAAAAAACCTCCTCTTTGTAAAAATCTCTTCCCCAATTTCCTTAGTAAAATCTCCTTTTATAAGCTCAATTCCACCCTCTCAGCTCTCCCCCTTCTCCTCACCTCTCTATTATTTGCCACTTGCAATGTCTTTTATGACTCTCATGTCTCTCTCAGAGACTTCCTGAGTTTATATATTTACATATATATATATATATATATATATAATTATATATATATATATAATATATATATATATAAATTTGGGGACTCATGAATGAGGTAGCCACTTAATTTCTTTTGATTAATAGGTTTTATATTATTTATTTTGTTAGTTAATACAATGATTTATAAATAAGTTAATTTTTTATTTATAATTTTTAATATTTTTTTTTTTATTATAATTCAATATGTTTAATTTGTATTTTGTTATTTTTTATATATAATATATATATATATATATATATACACACACACACACAGATGACATATATCAAAGGCCCCACTTGATATATTTATTATATTATGGTGAGTTAAGAATTTATTTTGATAATTGATTTATGAAGCTAACTTAGATATTTTTCAATATTAGTCAGTATGTATACTATTGCAATATATGTGGTTCATGCATATGTAGCTATCATATGAATGCCTGCATGCACGCTAATATTCATATTCTATTTGTAATTGTAGGTAGGTCACTACAACATGTCATTCGTATTTTCTTCCTTGTAGTTGGACCCTTTATTGAATCTCTTCTTCGCTTTGCCCTTGCTCACAAAAGAAACCTTCTTGATGTCATCTCCCTTTTGCTTGGAACTATTGGTAATACCATTATTGTCTTTCACAAGGCTCAATCGACGCTCCTCCAATGTGAAGTCGTTCCACCAGTAGTCCCAAATAGGAAAATAGAATCTTCCACTAACCACTTGCATGAAAACACCCCACTACTAAAACCCATTCAGGGTTGTTCTCACAAGCTCTTCATCATCAACCTTCTCTCTAATGGCTGCTAGCTCATCTCTAACTGTCCTGATGCGGGTGAGATAACCGACAACGTTCTCTCCCTTATTTTTTCTAGTGCTTTTGAGCTTCTCTCTTAGGATCATTTTCTGGTTCATATTTTTATCAAAGAAAAGTTTGTTGATGGCATCCCACATCTTCTTAGTCATATCTTCTTCTGCCAAATGTGGAACTATGTGATCCCTGACCCATATAGAATAATACACCTGACCTTGGCATCATCTTTCTGATATTCATGCAACATGATAGGATCTGTTGGTACAACGATATATGCCATAGAAAACTCCTTCATCACATGATCTTCAAAATAAGAAGGCACCGGATTTTCCAGACACCAAAGTTAGATTCGCCATCCAACCTATCTTGATCCCTCAATCATGTTAAAGCCATTACTAAACCCCTCAAGAGAAAATGAAAATAGATATTTCTTCTACCAACTAACAAAAGTACCTAGAAAACCTCATGGTCTTCCTCTACAAGCGATCTTGACTTCTCTGATATTTTTTAGCTTTCCTAGAAATCAATATGGCCCGCACTTGTGGCCTTTGGCTAGCAAATTGGCCTCATGGCCTAGACTCTAGAAGTCTCGGCCTCCTCAAAAGGGCTCGACCTCACTTTCTTGGCCCTCTTGGAGTATTTCAGCCTTTAGCATAGCGTCAACACCCCCACACGTGCCGCTAGATCTAGGAAACACGGCCCTCCAGAAAACTCTCACACCCTAACTAAAAAACTTAGCCTCTCCTAGTAAAATTCCTCCAAGTAAATCTGGAGCAAATTGAAGAAATTGATCTAGGTATTAAACCCTTGGCTTCCTCTTTCAAACCCCTACGTTGATCTACTCTAATGAACCTCTACACTTCAAATTTGCTCCAATACCATCTAAAAAATCGATAAAAATATCACTTAACAATCAACCAATAGTTATCCAATGTATTTAATTTTGAGCAGAAGTATTTTACTATAAATACTGAATAAAGCATGATTGCAATATTCACCAAAAATAAACTGTGGAAACTCTAAGAAAAACCAATCACAAAATGGACATCAATATTTTTGGACCAAACACCCTAGAAAAACCCTAATGGGAAAACCATTTCTTCAGATCTAAGAGTTTTATTAATGTTTAGCAAATTTTGCAATTGATGAATATTAAAATATTGCTTGCCAAACCCCAACAAAGCTCCAGAAAAATATTTCTTCACCTCCACAAATCGATCTAATCCTTGGAATGCTCACGACCTCCCTTTGCAACCTAACACGGCCTCGTCCTGCCAAATACGGCTTGTAAGGCCTCAAACGTGCAACTCTTGGACCCTCTCATGCTCATGACCTAGATAGAATCACCCTCTTGTCCCTTCTAGCAACTCATATGGCCCTTCTGGAATCCTCGTGGCCTTAATAACACGGCCTCCCTATCTGCAAAAAAAAAAAAAAAGGAGGAACAATTCCTTCTCTGGATCTTGAAAACTACAAGAATATGAATGAAAGAAAACACCAGAAAATATTCACTACTTCAACTGTTGTTGTAACCCTCGTTGGTGTCAAACATCAATGACAATGATCATTGAAAAAATAAGGCTGCCCATCAATTCCCTTTATAATCTCTCTTTGAGAAATCAATGGCCAAGATCTAAATCTGAAATGATTTTATTGATGGCTAAGATTGCTTAGAAACTTGTCCAGAAATCTCTAAAGGAAAATCAATCATGTCTCAATTATTACTAATTAATTGATCTATTTCCCTAAGTTAAAACTTAGGAAAATAATTAAAATTGATTAATTAATTTAATTAAGACATTTACATTCAAAAGAATAACTTGGGCTTGGAGATATTTTTTGCTCGTGTTTCTAGCCTCACTGACAACAACACCTAAGGCTAGAACACTTGTCCAAGTTGTATCAACCAACACCTACAAATGCTATTATTGGTGATGTTAAATTCTTAAATTCTCCTTTATCTTTCATTTTCATCCTTTTACTTAAATTTGTAAACATTACCGTTAATTGACTAAGGATGTTTCAGAGTGGTTTCGACCTCCTTGGATTTCATATGGAGAAAGTAGAATTTTAGATCCTACTCAAAATCCAACAGACTTAACAGTTTTCAGGATTTCAGGATTCAGGTGATTACAACATTTCCATTATAGTTTGTCATGTATGAAGGTATGGAACTAGCATTTAATTAAGAGGACCAAGCCCTTTATGTACCTAGATGTTGGTGGCATGGATTGTTGAACTCCTCTATCATGACCCTGTAAATAAAGCACCCATCACTCGAACAAAATCTTGATTTGGAATGTTAACTTTTTTCTATCTTATTTTAATACTTAGAAGGTGAGGTTCATGATAAGGATCCCAATATAGGCAATGATTTTAACAATATAGTGCTAGTTATTGGTTGTTGCATGATCTTTTTTTTTTGGACTATACAGACCATTTAAGACCTCTTTGTTGATGTATTTTTGGTTCAAAGATGGATGCATCTGCACTGATTGCTATTTTTGTTATATGCAATAGTTGTGTGATTGAATTTGTATCATCATCATGTAAGTGTTTTATATATTCCATATTTTGTGTAATTAACTAAATTTGATAGTCTTAATATATAATGTATAACATGTTCTCCATATCGTGTTCCAAGGGGTTGCTGTGTCACATGTCGGATACTCGTATTTTCCTGTCCTCCATATCCGGTGTCCTCGTGTCATATGACATATTTTATATAAGATGAAAATAGAAAATTATATTCAAACTCAAAATGAAAATGGAGTTATATAATGTTGAATTCTTATTCATAAATTCAACTGTACACGTTCACCAAGAAAAAATCTAGTTGGCCCAAAATATTAGAAATATATATTGGCTTTGAGAAAGTGATATATATGCAACATGTTGAACTCATGTTCTCCATCCCTGGCTCTTAATTTACAAGTGTTTTTAGGATTAAAACAATCTTTCAGCATATTTAAGAATTTTTTAGTTAAACATGGATATTACAGACTTTTCACTGTGAAGATTAAGTAATGACCAGAAAGGAAAACCATGTTGTCTTTGCATACCTGAACAACACACCGGGGATGCACTGCAACCTTCTGAACTTTATTGTTTGACTTGAACCAGTCAACAGCCAAGAGCTTCAAAAGTGGATCTCCTCCTGGGACCTAAGGAGATTAGATCAATACTGTTATCACATTAGAGAAAAACAGAGTTCAAACTATGGAGCTACATACTACTGACTCTAAAACGAGAATACAACTTCATACTATAAAGTATTTCAATCTGTTCCAAAAGTTGGTGATAAAATTTAACAAAAAGATAGAATTGACTGTGTCAAATGTCAAATTCATTTCTTTTTGACTTTTTGAAATCAAATATGTAAAGCGTTGTAGTGGATACAAAAAAAACATCTTGTCATTGTAATTTGGGAACAGGGCAATAATGAACAAAACCAATATCTTACCACATACATGAAAAAGAAGATTATTCGTGATTCCTATGGCAATGATCATTTAACATATTTAAATAATTTTAAAATCAATCAGTAATTTCACTTGCCACAATAACCACGGGAAAATTAGGTACCATCAAAATAGGAGAAACTGTCAGAACTTATCATGTTTAATGCACGCAGCAACAATTTAAAGAAAATTGATAAGCCAAGGAAGCCCATTTGCTGTCTAATAGAAAATGCACTCTATCAATGTATACTTACACTGGGCATATATGGCAGCCATCAATGAAGGGATGTAACCGACTAATAAGCATGCATGAAAGAAACATGCATTAACCATCCAGACAAATCATGGCCAGGACCATGCTATAGAAAAGCCCAAAGACAAAAATAATTGACAGATGACATTTATATATGAATTAGAACCATTTAGAGGAATAGGGCACCTCTCCGCATATGAAAGATGGGAAAATAGTACAATACCCCGCCATTTCGTGCAACTAAGCATATCCAAAACACAACATTAAAGATCAAAAGGTTCACGGTCACCTAATCATCCATTCATATAGATGATGCAAACTACAATAATAAATACAAAATGAATTCAATGCAAAGCATGTAATCCACGGCTCAAAAAATGCTGGAATAGTGGCAGAGTGTTGTCAATCCGTACAAAGCATAGGGAATATCTGTAGCATAATGTACTGTGATGAACATGAGGGTAACATAATACTGAAGAGTCCATTGGGCTCTGGTCTAGCAATAACTTGGTGCAGTTGTTGTGATGATGACGTAGGTTCAAATCCTGGCATTCATGTTCCTTGCCTGATGTGGCTATTGATTATATTGAATATTGTTAATGTAGCCTTCAAACAGATAATTGTATGACACAGGCGATGTACCACCAATCCCTATTCTTCACTTAAGTGTGGCATGGTGCGTCAAGCCCATTTCTATGTTTACTATCCATATAAATTAAGAAATGACCAAAAAAAAAAAAAAAACATAATGCTGATGACTCGAGAGAAACTACCAACTTACAAACCAAATTTCAACAGTGTTTCTCGGAAGGATTGCAAGGATATGTAAAATGAACATAAAGGAATGAGATCATCAAAAGTGAAAGGGAAAGAAATAATTGCATCATTAATAAAGTACCCAGATTACCTTAGAGTAATCCTTGAGATATGTTTTGCTCCTGACCATGAAACCAGTGCCACCAGGATCAGCCCAGCAGTTTGAATCAGTCTTACTTTTTCCAGGCTGCAAGGAGCCTTTAAATTGATTTGTGTCTATATCAATAGCAGGAACATTCAAAATCAATTCTGTGTTCGCCTCTGGACCTGTATCATTTAAACATGGCATAACTCATCAAGCCTCAAATGAAATGGTAATTTTTTATGTGCAGTGCAATAAACACACAATACACCTAAAAATTCAAAGATCACCTATTAAGACATTCTTCATTTTGAAAAATGCTCCTTAAAATTTTGTTTAAATATTACCATATACTATACATTTCTAAAAGACAGGTCTAAAAAAACCCTAGTCTCCAATTCTATCATCCACACTTTGAGTTTACTAATTTACTTCAGTAGAGTGGCTGATTTTGTCTGCCAATGCTTTGATGGGAAGGGCTCAGAGAGAAACTTTGAACTTGCCTGTGATACCACCATTAAAAATCAATACCCCTTTTCCTTGCAACTACCACTTCAAACCATTAAAAATCAATACCCCTTTTCCTTACAACTACAACTTCAAATATACAAAGAAGACAATCAATTAGCATACAATGCAACCTACAAATCCTTTAGAGAAATCAATGATATATTGTAGTGAACAAAGTTCGTATATGCTCTAATAATAATGCAATGAACAAAGTTCGTACTATGCAGTAAACTTTAGAATACCTGGAACAAGAAAACATCCATTGAGGATAAAAATATATATATTGAACATTGTATAAGAGAATTGATATGTGATATATGCTTATAATGATGAGAATGTTACAAATGAAGCCCGCTTATATACCTAGGCAGGTGTGTCTTCATGAATGATCATGTCCCTTAGACATGCCTCTTCAATGCTAACTATTATTTAATTAATTATTATTATGATTATTTTTATTTTTATTATTATTCCATAACATATACCCAGCACTCTACAGCGTTAGGGACAAAAGGAACGTGCCCGATATCTTAATATATAAAAGATTTTAAAAATTAAACAACAAAAATATTATACTTTTTTCATAAAATATTTATTATAAATTTATCCTATTAAAGAGCATGGCCCCATCTCTTATGCTATACGCAGAGTCTGGAGTTTCCTCCTTTGTTACAGTGTTATCGTCATCCCTTACTTGTTAGGAGCGAGATCAAAGCAAGAGTACAAAGCAGGAAGCGGGAGCGTAAAGTATCTATTTCCCCAAGACTCTGAGAGCAAAATGTTTTAAAGTGTTTTACATGCAGAATGGTGAATTAGATGCGGGATATATGAAAACATAGATCTAGCAGTGATTATCGCTATCATCAAATCATCAACAAAACGCCAAGTTTTTGTTACCCCCACTTTGTGGTTGATATCCCCAAGAGAAATGTTTCTCCATGATGAGCCTCAGTCGACAACCAACAACCCCTTGATGCCTCCTACTAGCTCGATGTGCCATTTCTCTGCCACTTGAGCCAGCCATGTGGTCCCTCACCCACCTGTATTGAACGTATGTTTGAAGGTGGGCCCCCTAAATCTAAAGGTATGTCTTGTCATTTGGTAATTGAGTATTGGGTTTACTTATCATGGATACTTCTGGGTATAGATGGATGGGGGAATTTCGCAGAAAGAGTGGACTTAATTTGTGCTCCTGTCCCCTTGATCCCTTTCAATTGCTAACCTTGGATCTTAATCCCATGGGATCTCCTTTATTGACCATTCAATTCTAGGGTAGTAATACTTGGGAAACCCTGACATTGGGTGTGTGGTCCCGCTCCTTTACCCACACATATTACTCCCTTTCCACTCACTATACCTCCATTCATCTTTTCTCCCATCCTAGGTCCACATTCGCATTCCAGATCCACATAGGGCTAGACTCCCTATCCCCTTGACCTCACCTTGGGTCAGACCTAGAATGATGCCCCGGAGGTTGAAGCAATTAAAAGAAAATTTGAAAAGCATAATTGGCCACATTTAATAGGGAATCGTACCACAAAACGCAAAAGATGGTCGGGACAAACTAATTAGCACGTTGGCAGAAGCCATTGCATGAGCTCTACCCCAATCCATGGCCATCACTCTGGTTCCATAAGCCCTAGATGAGCCTCCTCTGTCATTCAGGAACCCATGATTGGCCCAACCCCTGGAGGGCAATGAGCCACCCTACCTAAAAAGGTGCAATCATTGTTATATCTTACACATCATGCTCTTGTCCTTTGAGCCCCAAGCAGTTAATCAAAGTCAGGGCACCTCATGTACCACGATTGGTCCCTCCTATACATTACATACCCAGGTGTGGGCTTCCCCTTATCTAGCTACCCCTATGCCCCACTATGTGGCCCAGGACTGCCCCTCTCATTCCCTATTCCATCTCACTTATTTGTCACTTGCCACCCCCATTAGAGGGATGTACCTTGGAAATACTATCCCCTTTAAGGGCTCAAACCACCTAACAAGGTACTTGGCTAACCCCCTTTGGAGCCTAGATCACTAGCACATGCCAAAGCCCACTACGGAAGGGCATGCCATTATGAAGTGTCCTCGTTGTTATCCATGATTTGTTAGCTCTTTTACCCAACTATTTTAATGACTGGTTGTACCGGAATCCTAGGGGACGCATTGGATCTTATGCAGGATTACAGGTGGTTTCCATTTGAGTTTGGTCTCCCTATATGGAATCCTAACCCCAAAGGTCTACATTCGCACATGTAGGGTGTGCATAGAGAGCCATTGGCCTCCACAACAGCAGACAACACTCCATGGATCTTCATGGATTCTCAAAGATTACTAGCGATCCACTTTTGGGATGATGATGATATGCTTGGTACATTATGCCCAGCAAGCCCCCATAGGAGCCCGTACAGGTGTCCCAGGACTTGTACAATGTCATGGCACCATTCATTCCACCACTTGGACCCTTGCATAGGATCTTTGATTCATATGGAGACCCATGGGGTCATCTATGTGCCCTCATAACCACTAGGGGCACCACAAATCTACTACTTGGAGAACAAGGGGCCAACCCCTTGTCCATCATATTCCAAGGAATTTATTTCTCAATATGCCACTTCAGGATATTATTGAGCCTTTAGAGGGCCCTACAACATGCACATATTATTATTTGGCCCCTTGTGAGGCTTATTTTTACACTTGTGAGCTAGTTTGGTGGGCTTGTCAGCAATAGGGGTTTTATTTGCACATTATTTTATCATTAGGGGCTAATGTAGGCCCATAGGCTAATTCAAACTCCTTAGGAGGCTATATATTGATGTTACGTACATTCATTTGTATCATCACTTGACTTGGGATCTCTCTAATCATAGAGAATTTCGCACCTTTTCCTTGCTGGATATTTTTTGAGATGGATGAATTTTGATGTATGGATTTGGGCAATTTTTCTTGTCTTGGAGCTTTATTGTGCAAACAAAATGCTGGTTGGATATACTCTATAACGTTGTAAGTAAATTTTAATGCCATTATTCTTGTTGCTGCATACTACTAAAATTAGGGCTTGTTGTTGCATTATTCAAATGTGGAATTGGGCATGTTTTAGCTAATTTAATGTATGGGCCAATGTTATATGAATGAAATGTCCTAGAGATTATTTATCTCGAGAAGTTGCATCATTTTCTTTGAAGTATAAATGCTTGAAGGTCACTTTTCTTTTCTTTCTCTCAACATTGGAAGAAGTTGACTTTCTGAGACTCCTTGAACAAGAAACCAAGTTATTACTCATCATTATCCTTGACTCCATATCCCCAAGTGAACTAGGTATTGATCCCTCAAAAAAGGTGATCATTTTAACCCTCCTTTTACCTTTTTTCCCTTTTTCCCTAGGCCTAGCCCCATTAGGTCACCTAGGGCATCAATTTCCTGACAATTAACCCAAGGAAAAACTTCAATCTCCTATAAGCTACTGCGCTAGTGGGTCCCCCCTGTCTCCTCCAAATTTGAGGAAATTCTAACGGTGGAATCTCCAGGAATCCCAAGCCCTTGCTCTAGGATCAAATTTTGCTTGGGCTTCCCAAAGGCTACACCTCAATAGGATCAATTCAACCTTTTTAAGTAAATATTCTTATTTACTTAGCCCCGCGCGGTCCCACTTCTCAATAAAAATTATTTGTCAAAGACCATTTGGGAATCCAAGTTTCCAAGGACTATAGGGATTGAAAACCTTGTTTATAAGCCTATCCTTACTCCCTCAACCCTCCAATCCTCACCCCTTACCTCTAGTGGACCAAGTCCCTTGCTTAAAGAGCAAGCAAGTTCCATTCTTCAGTCCATCCTTGGGAAAGGCTTTTTAGGGTCACTTCTCACTTATCCATTGACATATACTTTACAAGTGAATCCCTACACTACCGGAACTCCTCCCATCAGTGAGTTTGTAAAGAGCAGGGAGACTTAGCCGTGGTGACAGTGGGCTAAGCCTCCACCGTTGCCCTTAACATAGCAATTGCCCTCTTAGGAACCCCTTTAGGTCCCTTGCTGGTTTGAGTGATAAAAATTTCAAGTTTCCAAAAATAATGTCATCAATAGATTGTAAGAGACAACATCAACCATGAGATGAAACAAAGCAACATGACCAAAGAGTTCTAATATGTAATCAAGTGGTTTAAACTTCAATTGTGATATAATGTTTACAAAACAGGCCATAAGAAAGACAAATAATTCTTTCTCAAATCCAGATTTTAAATTAAGAAATATAAATCAATTTTTATAACGTAAAAGATACTTCTAAACACCATCATATTTGCATTGAACAGGAAAAACATAAGGTAAAAGGGTATAAACAACAGTACTTACATCCTCTTCCTCAAAGCATAAAGAACAGAAATAAAGTCTAAATATGCTCTGAGAACTAACAATTTTGCATCTTTGATCAACAAAAACCCTTCTAACCAATGATTACATTCAAACCTCCTCTCTCCACAAATTCAAAAAGGAAAACAGAGATCTAACTTCGTTCTTAAAGTCATATTTGCACCTAAGCTTCCAAAGGAAAAGCATAGCTGAAATCCTCAAGCATTGCCAAATGCCACTAAGCTAATTATATTCTACTGAGCTTTCACCTCATGCCATAAGCAATTTATAGTTTCTTCTCCTATGGTCTAGTAACAACAAGAATCATTATGGCAACATCAACAATTGTTTCAGGACCATGGGAATTTTTTGCTGCAGTGTTATCGGAACAAAACTGCATCAAACCGGTCAACCCCAGAATCTGGAACCAAACTCAAATCGGACAAAAACCAGAAACAAAACTAGTCAACAAAAAATATATAAAATATTTAGATTTTGGAGCAAAAAAATGCGCATCCATGTAAATCTAAACCATTATTCATAAATGTGCACAGTTTCCCATGTATATGGCAAGTAAGGGTGCATGTGACCAAAATAGCACCAAGTGTAATTCATATCTGAACCAAAATACAACAGAAAAGAGGCTCCAAATAGCCTCTAGAGTTCAAAAATAAGCATAGTACTAATTAATAACTATATTCTCGACTTTACTCTAAAATCTAGCTATATGAAAGAATCATATACACTCTCATCATCTACATCCTCAACATGACTAGACACAAAAATGGGATTCTGGCTTGTGTTGATTTGGGGTAACATTGGATGTGCTCTAACCACGAAATTTGGTTGAGAGGTTGGGGCACATGAGATATCCAATACCCAGAAAGGGTTTGGACAAAGTTTAAACAATTCAGGAGATATTAAAATAATTAATATTTTTCATGGAGTCCCTAAGTCTAAACATAAGGAAAATAAAATATTAATGTGGATTAATATGAAACTGTGTTAAAATGGTCCAAAAGACATGGATCAAGCCAGATCTAATCTTAGCTATTGATTAGGGACTTAATCTCGGTCATTGATATGTCAACAGAAAAAGTATAAGAGGCTTGAGGGTCACTTGGAGAATACACCAGAGTGATCAGTCATTCTATTCTCTAGAGCGGGGTTTGCTAGGAGAGATAGAATTAGTGATCGGGAGTTGCAGCTGAGGAGCATTGAGTACAGAGAGACAAAGAGGCCGAGATAGTGTCGGGAAAGCAGCGCAGTAGCCGAGGAGAGTGACGCAGAGCCAACCAGGGCTCACGCAAGGCCACGCAGAGCCAGCCGGGAGCTGTGTAGAGCCTCAAAGAGGCTAGCATTGCTAACGCAGAGGGCCAAAGGGCTGACACAGGGCCTCCTAAGGCTGACGCAGACCCATCCGGGGTGACGCACGACCAGCGCTCGGCAGAGAGGGGCTGACGCAGTCTAGAGAGAGGTTGACGTTGGGGTTTTTGGAGCAGATTAGTGCTGAGTAGCTGCCGGAAGGATTATCCGGGGTTTCAACCAAGAGATTTGTCAGAAACTGAGAGGTATTACTGCCAAGGAAATTCTCTTTTGGGTAGGCCAGTTTCGGCACCTAGATTGTACTCTGATATTGCTTAATAAGAAAACCCTCAGATAGTTGCACCAGTTTTCCCACATTAGGTTTTTCCGGTGACATTGGTCCAAAAATAATGGTGTCATATGGTGTGACTGTTTTTGTTTCTTTTAGTTGTTGATCTGTAATATGTTGAGCATGCACTAGTGTTTATTTTTAGTATTTACATTGTAAATAACTTGTTAAGTAAAATAACGAGTATGAAGGAATAAATCAGATAAAGTGCATGGAGGGTTTCTAACTAAGTAAACTTAGAAACTTCAACATGTTATCAGAGGGTGATTGCAGATCACAGGAAGATTAAGGACATCAGTCAAGCGGAGCAATAACAGCAGAAAACAGTTGTCTCGAGGTGACAGAAGTTGTTTTTAGCAGAGCAGCAACAAGGGAAGGGTGAAGCAGTGCCTGTGTCATCAAGGGTGAGCTGGGAAGAGGCAGTGCAGAGGCTAAGGAAGGCAAAGGGAGCCTCACGCAAAGTCACGCAATAGCTGGGAGGGCTGACGCAGTTGGCTAAGGAGGCCGGGTCGCTGCTGCTGGGATTGCGCAGAGCCTAGGAGCTCTCACCTTCAAGTTCCTGGGGTTTAGAAGGTTGTGGGAATATTGCTGAGTGGAGATGGTGAGGTACTGTAGTCAAAACAGTACATGACAGAGCAAGGCCAAGAGGAGTTGCTACCGAGGGTTTCTAGCCGAGGAACCCAAATCAGTGGTGCGATTGCACAAGACGATCAGAGTAGGGGACATCTCGACAGCAGCAGCAGGATTTCCAGGAAGGAAATCAAGACTCAGAGGGAGTCAAGAAGAGAACTTCCAAACAGGAAGTAGAGACTCAGACGAGTCAAACAGAGAACTTCCAGGAGGGAAGTAGAGGAGCATTATGGCACTACACAGAGTAAGAGACCAAGATAGACTAGACGGAGCGTCGAACTTCTCAATCTGGAAGGCCAGAATCTTATCCGTACTTGACAGAAATCGTGTCAAGAACTTCGCTTGGAAGGTAATAGCTATCCCAGTGGACCCCAATGATAATGACAAGTACGAGGAGGCAATGACAAGGGCCAAGAGCATCATCCTTGACGGGGTCAAGGATCATGTAGTACCACACAGCCGAGAAAGAAACGGCATTTGAGATGTGGGAGGTTCTCAAGAAATTGTACTAGCATACTTCTATGCAGAGAAGAATGCTACTTAAGAATCAGTTGAGGTCGTATCAGATGAAGAAAGGAGAGTCGATTGACACCTTCTTCGGAGGACTGAATGAGATCCAAGATCAGTTAACTTCTATAGAAGCGACACCGGATCAGGAGTTGATGGTGAGGACAGCCCTCAATGCTGTCTCAGAAGACTAGGAGGTATTTGTCTAGAGTATACTGGGCAGAGAGACTCTCCCACCTTAGGACGAGATATGGGCAACTCTTCGCCGGGAAGAGATCAGACGGCAGTTGAAGACGAGTAGCAGTAGCAAGGGGATCAAAGTCAAGCAAGAGGAGGAAGATGTTGCACTAGCATCTGAGGGAAAGAGGGAAAAGCAGAAGAAGAAATATCTCTCCAAGATCAAGTGCTTCCACTATGGGGAGTTGGGTCATTATGCGACCTAGTGTCCAAGGAAGAAGAGTAAGTGAGAGTCTTTCGAGACTAAGGCAGCGCCAGCACGCATAGAGAAGGAAGTTTTGACAGACGATGACTATGCCATGAGTGCACACGCACCACTTGAGAAGAAGTGGGGAGACATAGAGTTGTAGTTAGATGGACTATAGGCGATGAGGGGCAGGATCCTCGAGGTACCCAACCTCTTGGATTAGACCTTGCTATGGGAGCCCCAAAGAGGAGTAGCAGGTCTAGCTAAGTCGGGTAGAGACGGATGCGGATGGAGCAGCAGAGAGAGCTACAGTGCAGGAGTCCCGAGATAGCGCAAGGCTAGCAAGCTGCAGCAGTGCGAGGCACAGGAGTGTTGCACCAGTGCAGGATGGCACAGAGAGGTGTGCAACGATGCGAGATGCAAGAAGTTGTTGTAGCAGCGTAGAGGTCAGAGAGGGAGCACTTGTCAGCGACAGAGGGAGCTTCAGCATCAGTGGGTGTCTCTAGCCCAACAGGGAGGTAAGATTGGGAGATCAGTTACTTCTCAGTAACTGAGTTGCAGTGCAGCATTGGGCGACACGATGCAGCATGATGAGAGGAGATGCAGTGTAGATGCAGTGCTGGGAGAAAGGACCAACAACAACGCGGATGCAAAGAGAACTGTCGTACATATGCAACAATGGCAGTGGAAGAACCATGGGCAGAAGCAGAGGATGCAACAGCGCAAAGGATGTTAAGAAGGAAGGGCTAGCATCAGCACAAGTACCGATGTCGGATGATCAAAGTCATACTCAGTGAGGAGTATTGCTAGACCACAGTCCTCAATAAGAGGGAGTGTTGATTTGGGGTAGCATTGGATGTGCTCTAGCCACGAAATTTGGTGGAGAGGTTGGGGCACATGAGATCTCCAATACCCAGAAAGGGTTTGGGCAGATTCTAAACAGTTCAGGAGATATTAAAATCATTAATATTTTTAATGGAGTCCCCAAGTCTAAACTTAAGGAAAATAAAATATTAATGTGGATTAATATGAAACTGTGTTAAACTGGTCCAAAAGACATGGATCAAGCCAGATCTAATCTTAGTCGTTGATTAGGGACTTAATTTCGACCATTGATATGTCAACAAGAAAAGTATAAGTGGAGGCTTGAGGGTCACTTGGAGAATACACCAGAGTGATCAGTCATTCTAATCTCTAGAGCGAGGTTTGCTAAGAGAGATAGAATTAGTGATCAGAAGTTGCAGTTGAGAGGCATTGAGTATAGAGAGACAGAGAGGTAGAGATAGTGTCAGCAGAGCAGCGCAATAGCTGAGGAGAGTGACGCAGAGCCAGCCAAGGCTCAGGCAAGGGCCATGGAGAGGCAGTCGAGAGCTGCGCAAAGCCTCAGAGAGGCCAGCGTTGCTAATGCAAAGGGCCAGAGGGCTGACGCAGGGCCTCTTAAGGCTAACGCAGACCCATTCAAGGTGACGCAGGGCCAGTACTAGGCGGAGAGGGGCTGACGCAGTCCAGAGAGAGGTTGATGTTGGGGTTCCTAGGGCAGATTGGTGCTGCGTAGCTGCTGAAAGGATTATCTGGGGTTTCAGCCAGGAGATTTGTCAAAAACTGAGAGGTATTACTGCCAAGGAAATTCTCTGTTGGATAGGCCAGTTTCGGCACCCAGATTGTACTTTGATATTGCTTAATAAGAAAACCCTCAGACAGTTGCACCAGTTTTCCCACATTGGGTTTTTCCGGGGACATTGGTCCAAAAATAATGGTGTCATATGGTGTGATTGTTTTTGTTTCCTTTAGTCACTGATCTGTAATATGTTGAGCATGCACTAGTGTTTATTTTCAGTATTTACATTGTAAATAACTTGTTAAGTAAAATAACGAGTAGGAAGGAATAAATCAGATAAAGTGCATGGAGGGTTTCTAACTAAGTAAACTTAGAAACTTCAACAGCTTGATCCCTCTGCCATTGTATTTTATTTATTTAAAAAGGAAAAAAAAATTCAGTATATATGGTTCCAAACACTTATACTCAATTTTTTTTGGGGCTTTATTGATGGCCTTAACCAAATCATGCCAATAGGGAAAGCAAAGCACATTGAATGATATACCGCAAGCACAATCAAATGGCACCACTTTTGCATCCATATCATCACTCCCACCAATATTAAGGAAATCTGCCATTGTTTTGCTAGATTCATAGGTCCTAGAAGTTCCAAGAGGAGATGAAATTGTGTGGACACCACCACCAAATCTAGAGGTTTCTTACTTTGTCTTTTTTGTGCAATCCCCTCTATTTTGATGTATTTTTGCCTTTGTTCCATTGATATTGTTGCCACACAATCTAGCAGGGATCTTAAGAGGGGTACCTAAGGGACAACTATAAGACCAAATGACAACAATGGGACAAAGACCCACTGTCACCTCAATCAATGTCCAATGTTCTTTACAGACTTTCACCAATGGGAGGAACCCCAATATGAAGGAAATAACTAATATGATAGGGTCAATGAATAGGTATAGTGTGAATTCCAGCACCCATTCAAAGGAGAGACTTAGATAATGGCTCAGTTGCTTCAAGAGCAAGATAATGGCTCTCCAAGAAAGGCTTAGAAGAAGACCTAGACTTAGGAGGAGAAGATATTTAAATATAAAGAATACACCTAAATCAAGGTTTCCTAAGGGAATGGGAAAGGTCTTTCTTAGAGTTTGTGAGATAATGACCATATATAGCTTTGGAACCACAAAAGGTAGACCTAAGAGAATCCAAGCGAGGCCCAGGGCCGACAAAATGATCTTCAAGGAGATATCTAGGTTAACCAAGGATGAGAAATGTCAATAATTAACTTTCTTTGAGTTTTCAAAAGCATGTAACCTTTGGAATGCCACTAACCATAGAAGTCTAAGTGTAGAATTAGTGTTGGAGCTAGCGCTTGAAATTTCTCTTAATCTAGCCACAGGAATTGCTTCAAACTTTGAGGACACCTAGAAGAAGCCCCAACACAGTAGCCTACCAACTCGCTCTCCAAGATGACCCCCTTAATGCATTTCGCACTATGCCTTAGGAGACCTTCTAGGGTTAGGGCATAAAAACTTAAAAGAGGAAAAGAGAGTATATTAGGGTTGATCAACTAGGGTTAGGACCAGTGCCTATCTATTGGGAGAAATGGAGTCAAGATAAATCATGAGATGGAAATTCATTCTTCAAGGAGACCTAGAAGAAATTTTGCAACTCTAGATGCAGCAGCAACAAAACAACTTCTAGAATTTTATAATTCAATGACAATTTTGTGGAGTTTCAAGGATCCATATTAGTTAATCCTCTAGGAACATTCATTAATTATGTAATGAGTAACACATGCAGAATTCCAATGGTTTTCAATGGTTCAAGCAATTCACATTCAATAGGGGACATTTAATCACCATAAGAACAATTTCCATGCACTAGACATTCATCAAAATATACCCATAGCGTCATATGGCACTTACAAGATAAACAAGAGTATATCCATCCACAATATTTCCGAAAGAGAAGTTCCAAGATAGCCAGCGAATTTATCCAAACGTCATAATTCATCAAGAAAGATCCAACTTTCGCCCTCAACTACAGGTCCGACTTCTTTTTACAAGAGAGATCCCAATCCAAATGATCATGAGTTACAAATGAGGCTCTTTTTTTATTTATATGAACCTTTAGGAATCCCATTTTGGTCTAATTAGCCCCTAAAAATGACTTTGATGTGCAAAATAACAATCCTTTTGGTGACAAGCCCACCAAATAGCTCAAAAGTACAAAATAAGCCTTCTCAATGAGGCTGAAATGATGAAGTAATGGTGCAAAGGGGCCGTTGGAAGGCCTACATAAGTCCTCCATGTGCCAAGATGAAGAGGAGGGCTCTCTCAAAATGATGACCAAGGGGGTGGTCCCTTTGTTTCCAAGAAAAACATTTGTGGTGCTTCCAAGTGGTTATGGGGCACAATGAATGGTCTCATGGGTCTCCAACTGGATCAAACATTTCAAAGCTCCACCAATAAGGGCTAGAATGATGACAAATGCCCTCCCATGTCTCTTTGGATGAGACAAAACCCCATCTTGGCCCTAGACCAACTAGCAAGTGTTTAATGCAAGCATGTGGCCAGCTGGGAAATGTGGTCCAAGTACATCATCATCTATGAATGTTAGGGGCATGAACAAGTGATATGTAGTGTTGAAGAAGCCCATGGCATGGTAATCAATGCTTTGCTTGTAGTGGAGGCCCATGGCTCTCAATGCTCACCCTACAAGTACCATTATGACCCTCTGGAGGGCTTAGACCCCATATAGGGAGCCAAGTCCAAATGGAGACCCACCTACAAGTTTGTAAGAGATCCAATCTGTCCCCTCACCTTCCAGGAGGGGCAAAAGGGGATATTTTATAGTGGCATGCCCTTCTAAATGGGCTATAGAATGTACATGTGTTTCCAAGCTCAACAAGAGAGGTTAACAAAGGACCTTATTAGGTGGTTTCAGATGTAATATTCCTAATGAAAAAATTTACAAGTGATAACAAAAATATCCCAGACAATTCAGTAAACACCCATAAACCAGAAATCCTCTCAAATACGCCAAAATGGGCAATTTTATTATATATATATAATTGTTGGAGTACAATGTAAAATAGAAATAATGCACCTGGGCTTGCACAAGGCAAGCTACAAGCCTCAAGTGGTTGATATATCAATGCCCAATTGCCACAAGAGTTTATCTTCCAGAAATTTATGTTGGCCCTAGTAATTCTGCACTGCTGATTGTGTTGAGACCCTAATTTAACCCCTCGAATTTGCCCAAAAAAATCTGCAAAAATTAGAAATGAAATCCTTGTCAAAAACCCAAAAAAATCCATAAAGGGTTTTCTCTAGTTTTGATGCTTCAAAATTGACCCCAAATTCCCATCACTTCTCCACTACCAGTAAATTGGTCTGCAGGAATTGTCTTTACAACCCTAAAAAATAATGGAAAATCTCCCCTTGCCTCCCTTCTAACTCGCACACAACATCCCAACTCCAAATACCTCTGACTAAGACCACCCACAACAGCTCCCTCTCAATTACTACGTAAGCCTATGTAGTAATTGCGTAGGCTCAGCAAAAGAAATTCATACTGGTGAGATGGGCTCACTTCTACTCCGGCATTCTCTCCTCTCCTCTAGCAAATTCTACAAGTAGTGTCTAGCAAATGATGTGGCTTCTAATTCCCAACACCAACTCCCCAAAGGATAGCATAGCTTTGATTCTGTGTCCTAGTTTAGCTCAGAACATCCATGGCACTTGTGTTATCCCTCTCCCTGCCTCCACAAGGCAATGGTGATACCTTCCTAGGGTGGCACCCGTAGTCCACTGAAGAGAAGGGTAAGTTTCCTACTTGGGAAACTCTGGTGCTCAATAGCACTTGTGACTCAGCTAAACAACTTGACCAACAACAAAGTTTGTCAAATGATCAAAAGCCCCAAATGACGTTGTTGTCCTCTTATTTATACTTGTTGGTCCTTTAACTCATGTGGGTCCCTCCAATAATTTCAACTTCCTATAAGCATTTCGACTTCCTTACAAAGTGGTGTGCATTTCTTTTGAGAAAATGGTCCCCACATTCCACTATGAGATAAAAACGACTTCGACGCACTTTTCCTAAGTGCCTCTCCAAAATTTACTTTAGGCCCCAAAATGACAAAATATTTAGGAAGGGGCATTACAATCCTCCCCACCCAGATGTTGCTTGTCCCCAAGCAACTATAGAGCTGGATGTTGTAAGAACTGCTCACTCTCCCACGTGGCATCCTCTTCCGGCACATCTTTCCATTTGACCAAATGCTCCTTGCTGACCCGGTTCCTTAGCCTATTGTCTCGAGTCTCAAGTATGGACTCCAGTGTCAAAACTAAGTGCCCCTTATCATACAATGGAGGCAACTCAGTCGTTGTTGTAATATGTTGTCCCAACGCCTTTTTCAGGCATGAGACGTGTTGATTTAGGGTAGCATCGGATGTGCTCTAGCCACGAAATTTGGTGGAGAGGTTGGGGCACATGAGATCTCTAATATCCAGAAAGGGTTTGGGCAGATTCTAAACAGATCTAGAGATATTAAGATAATTATATTCTTAATGGAGTCCCTAAGTCTAAACTTAGGGAAAATGAAATATTAATGTGTATTAATATGAATCTGTGTTAGAGTGATCCAAAAGGCATGGATCAACCCAGATTTAATCTTAGCCATTGATTAGGGACTTAATCTCGGCCATTGAGGTGTCAACAGGTAAAGTATAAGAGGAGGCTCGAGGGTCACTTGGAGAGTACACCACATGATCAGTCACTCTATTCTCTAGAGTGGGGGCTGCTAAGAGAGATAGAATTAGTGATCGGGAGAGCAGCTAAGGGGCATTGAGCACAGAGAAACAGAGAAGGCAGAGATTGTGATGGCAGAGCAGTGCAGTAGCCAAGGAGGGTGACACGGAGCCAGCAAGGGCTCACGCAGGGCCACGCAGAGGCAACCAAGTGTTGCTCAGAGCACTAGAGGGGCCAACGCAGCTAATGCAATGGCTCCCAGAGCTAATGCAGGGCCTCCTGGGGCTGACACAGGCCTAAAAAGGTCGACGCAAGGCCAGCGTGAGACAGAGAGGGGCTGACGCAGTCCAAATTGGGCAGACGCTGGGGTTGCAAGAGCAGTTTTGTGCTGAAGATATGACGGAAGGATTTTCTGGGGTTTCAACCAAGAGATTTCTCTCAAACTATGAGGTATAGCTGCTAAGGAAATTCTCTGTTGGGTAGGCTAGTTTCGGCACCCAGATTATACTCTGATATTGCTTAATAAGAAAACCCTCAGATAGATGCATCGGTTTTGCCGCATTGGATTTTTCAGAGGACATTGGTCCAAACATAATGGTGTCATGTGGTGTGTTTGTTCTTGTTTCTTTTAGTTCTTGATCTGTAATATGTTGAGCATGCACTGGTGTTTATTTTCAGTATTTACTTTGTAAATAACTTGTTAAAGAAAAAAAACAAGTAGGTAGGAATAAATCAAAAAGTGCATGAAGGGTTTCTAAACTAAGTAAACTTAGAAACTTCAACATGGCATCAAAGCATGATTGCAGATCACAGGAGGACTAAAACACATAAGCCGAGCGGAGCAATAGCAACAAAAACAGTTGTCCCGAGGTGACAAAAGTTGTTTCTAGCAGCACAACAGCCAAGGAAGTGTGATGCAAAGCCAGCCAGAGCCACGCAGAAGAAATCGGTAACTGCTCAGAGAGGCCAGAGGGCTGATGCAGGGCATCCCAAGGCTGACACAAACCCATCCAGGGTGACGTAGACCCATCCAGGGTGATGCAGAGCCAACGTGAGGCAAAGAGGGGCTGACGCAGTTCACAGAGAGGCAATTCCTGGAGTCTAGAAGGCTGCAGAAATATTGCAAAGTGGAGATGGTGAGGTACTGTAGTCAGAACAATACCTGACAGAGCAGGGCCAGAGGAGTTGTTACCAAGGGTTTCTAGCCAACGAACCTGGATCAGCGGTGCAGTTGCACAAGACGATCAGAGTAGGGGACATCTCGACAAGCGGCACAAGGATTTCCAAGAGGGAAATCAGGACTCAGAGGGAGTCCAGAAGAGAACTTCCAGACGGGAAGTAGAGACTCAGAGGAGTCGAACCGAGAACTTCTAGGAGGGAAGTAGAGGAGCGTCATGGCACTACACGAGGTAAGAGACCAGGATAGACTGGACGAAGCATCGATCTTCGCAGTCTAGAAGGCCAGAATCTTATTAGTGCTTGACAGGAATCGTGTCAAGAAATTTGTCTTGAAGGTTATAACTATCCCAGTGGACCCCAATGATAACGACAAGTACGAAGAGACGATGGCGAGGGCCAAGTGCATTATCCTTGACGGGGTCAAGGGTCATGTGGTACCACATATAGCTGAGAAAGAAATGGCAGTTGAGATGTGGGAGGCTCTCAAGAACCTATACCAACATACTTCTGCGCAGAGAAGAATGTTGCTCAAGAACCAGATGAGGTCGTATCAGATCAAGAAGGGTCAATCGATTGACATCTTCCTCAAAGGACTGAATGAGATCTGAGACTAGTTGACTGCTATAGGAGCGACATCAGATCAGAGGTTTATGGTGAGGACAACCCTAAATGTTGTCTCAGAAGATTGGGAAGTGTTTGTCAAGAGTATCCTGGGCAGAGGAACTCTCCTACCTTGGGACAAGATGTGGTCAGCTCTTCGCAAGGAAGAGATCAGACAGTAGTCAAAGACAGGTAGAAGCAGCAAAGGGATCAAAGTTCAACAGGAGGAGGAAGACGTGGCCCTAGCATATGAGGGAAAGCAGGATAAGCGGAAGAAGAGAGACCTGTCCAAGATAGAGTGCTTCCACTGTGGGGAGATGGGTCATTATGCGACCTAGTGTCCAAGGAAGAAAAGTAAGGGAGAGTCTTCCGAGACTAAGGTAGCGCCAGCACGAGAAGAGAAGGAAGTTTTGACAGACGATGACTCTGCCATGAGTGCACACGTACCACTTGAGCAAAAGTGGGGAGTCATCGATCTGTAGTCAAGTGGACTATAGGCGATGAGGGGCAGGATCCTCGAAGTACCCAGCCTCTTGGATTAGACTCTGCTACGAGAGCCTCGACGAGGAGTAGCAAGACTGGCTGAGTGGGTAGAGACAGATGCAGATGGAGCGGCAGAGAGAGCTACAGTGCAGGAGTCCCAAGACAGGGCAGAGCTAGCAAGTTGCAGCAGTGCGAGAGGCACAGGAGTGTTGCACCAGTGTAGGAACGCACAGCAAGGTGTGCAACAACGAGAAATGCAGGGAGTTGTTGCAGCAGCGCAGAGGTCAGAGAGAGGGAGCACTTGTCAGTGGCAGAGGGAGCTTCAGCATCAGTGGGTGTTTCTAGCTCAACATGGAGGTCAGTTGGGAGATCAATTACTTACTTCTCAGTAACTAAGTTGTAGCGCAGCAGTGGGTAGCACAATGCAACATGATGAGAAGAGGTGCAGTGCGGATGCAATGCTAGGAGAAAGGACCAGCAGCAGCACAGATGTACAAGGAACTGTCGTACAGATGCAGCAGTAGCAGTGGCAGTGGCATAACCATGGGCAGCGGTACAGGAGGTAGCAGTGCAGAGGATGTTGGGCAGGAAGGCCTAGCATCAACACAGATACCAATGCCGGATGATCAGAGTAATATTCAGTGAGGAGTATTGCTAGAGCACAATCCTCGCTAAAAGGGAGTGTTGATTTGGGGTAGCATCGGATATACTCTAGCCACGAAATTTGGTGGAGAGGTTGGAGCACATGAGATCTCTAATATCCAAAAAGGGTTTGGGCAGATTCTAAACATATCAGGAGATATTAAAATAATTAATATTCTTAATGGAGTCCCTAAGTCTAAACTTAGGGAAAATAAAATATTAATGTGTATTAATATGAATCTGTGTTAGAGTGGTCCAAAAGACATGGATCAAGCTAGATCTAATCTTATTCGTTGATTAGAGACTTAATCTCGGCTGTTGAGATGTCAACAGGAAAAATTATAAGAGGAGGCTTGAGGGTCACTTGGAGAGTACACCAGATGATCAGTCATTCTATTCTCTAGAGCGGGGACTGTTAAGAGAGATAGAATCAGTGATCGGGAGAGCGACTGAGGGGCATTGAGTATAGAGAAACAAAGAAGGCAGAGATTGTGCTGAGAGAGCAGCGCAGCAGCCAAGGAGGGTGACGCGGAGCCAGCAAGAGCTCACGCAGGGCCATGCAGAGGCATCCAAGTGCTACGCATAGCACTAGAGGGGCCAGCGCAGCTGACGGAGAGGCTCCCAGAGCTGACGCAGGGCCAGTGTGAGACAGAGAGGGGCTGACACAGTCCAGATTGGGCAGACGTTGGGGTTGCAGGAGCAATTTGGTGCTGAAGAGATGACGGAAGGATTTTTCGGGGTTTCAACTAAGAGATTTCTCTCAAATTGTGAGCTATAGCTGCTAAGGAAATTCTCTGTTGGGTAGGCCAATTTCGACACCCAGATTGTACTCTGATATTGCTTAATAAGAAAACCCTCAAATAGCTGCACCGATTTTCCCACATTGGGTTTTTCTAGGGACATTCATCCAAAAATAATGGTGTCATGTGGTGTGTTTGTTCTTGTTTCTTTTAGTTGTTGATCTGTAATATGTTGAGCATGCGCTGGTGTTTATTTTCAGTATTTACTTTGTAAATAACTTGTTAAAGAAAAATAACAAATAGGTAGGAATAAATCAGAAAAAGTGCATGAAGGGTTTCTAAACTAAGTAAACTTAGAAACTTCAACATGGTATCGAAGCGTAATTGCAGATCACAGAACGACTAAAAGACATAAGCCGAGCAGAGCAATAGCAGCAGAAAACAGTTCTCCCGAGGTGACAGAAGTTGTTTCTAGCAGCACAGAAGCCAACGAAGTGTGACGCAGAGCCAGCCAAAGCCACGCAGAAGAAGTTGGTAACTGCGTAGAGCCTCAGAGAGCCCAGCGTTGCTGCCGCAGAGGTCCAGAGGGCTGACGCAGACCCATCCGAGGTGATGCAGAGCCAACATGAGGCAAAGAGGGGCCTACACAGTTCACAGAGAGGAAATTGCTGGAGTCTAGAAGGCTGTAGAAATATTGCAGAGTGGAGATGGTGAGGTACTGTAGTGAGAACAGTCCTTGACAGCGCAGGGCCAGAGGAGTTGTTACCAAGGGTTTCTAACTAAGGAGCCTGGATCAGTAGTGAAGTTGCACAAGACAATCAGAGTAGGGGACATCTCGACAAGCGGCACAAGGATTTCCAAGAGGGAAATCAGGACTCAGAGGGAGTCCAGAAGAGAACCTCCAAACGAGAAGTAGAGACTTAGAGGATTCGAACTAAGAACTTCCAGGAGGGAAGTAGAGGAGCGTCATGGCACTACACGGGGTAAGAGACCAAGATAGACTGGACAGAGCATCAAGCTTCGCAGTCTATAAGGCCAGAATCTTATTAGTGCTTGACAAGAATCCTGTCAAGAAATTTGCCTTAAAGGTTATATCTATTCCAGTCGACCCCAATGATAAAGACAAGCACGAAGAGACGATTGTGAGGGCCAAGTGCATTATCCTTGACGGGGTCAAGGATCATGCGGTACCACATATAGCTGAGAAGGAAATGGCAGTTGAGATGGGGAGGCTCTCAAGAACCTGTACCAGCATACTTCCGCGCAAAGAAGAATGTTGCTCGAGAACCAGATGAGGTCGTATCAAATCAAGAAGGGTCAATCGATTGACATCTTCCTCAAAGGACTGAATGAGATCCGAGACTAGTTGACTGCTATAGGAGCGACACCGGACCAGAGATTTATGGTGAGGACAGCCCTGAATGCTGTCTCAGAAGACTGGGAAGTGTTTGTCAAGACTATCCTGGGAAGAGAAACTCTCTTACCTTGGGACGAGATGTGGGCAGCTCTTCGTCAGGAAGAGATCAGACGCTAGTCAAAGACAGGTAGAAGCAGCAAAGGGATCAAAGTTCAGCAGGAGGAAGACGTAGCCCTAGCATATGAGGGAAACCAAGAGAAGCGGAAGAAGAAAGATCTCTCTACAATAGAGTGCTTCCACTATGGGGAGATGGGTCATTATGCGACCCAGTGCCTAAGGAAGAAGAGTAAGGGAGTCTTCCGAGACTAAGGCAGCGTCAGCACGGGAAGAGAAGGAAGTTCTGACGGACGATGACTGTGCTATGAGTGCACATGCACTACTTGGGTGTAAAAACTTATCATTTCCCCCCCCAGTTTTCAATTTCACCTTATTTTTCCCATATAGTTAAATGCCCTTTCCCATATCCATACATTCAACAACTGAAAAAAATAATTTTTTGCTGAAAACACAAATTCTGGAAATTTTACAGAATGCTGGAAAATGCAGAAATAAAAATCAGCAGGTACAAACAGTGATTTAATACATTTGAACACCGTGATTTTTGGTCAATGTGACCCTAGAAAAACCCCCTACAACTCTTGGGGAAAACCAGTTCGAGAGCTCTTCTTTATTTCTGAAAATGTCTTTTTTTACAGTGAGAAATATTCAGCAAAAATCAGCAAGCAAATTTACAACTTATCTCTTTTCTCGTGCCTCGCAGCAAACTAGAAATTACAGCAAACAGGAGAGCAATAAATGTTGTACGGTCTCCTCGATTTTCGTGTCCACTTTCAGCCTTAGAAACTGATGTACGGCCTGCATTAAATACGTTGTACGGACTGCAATAAATGCGTTGTACGGACCTCAATTTGCGTGCAAAAAAATAGCAAACTGCTCCTCGATTTCTATGCAAACCACTCCGCAATTTCTGTGCAAACCAGCTGTATGGATTTCTAGAAAATCGTGCCAAAATCAGCCTTTCACTATGTGCTGAATCAGCTGTACAAATCTGCTCAACTGTTGCCTTGGAATGTGTGCCAAGTTGTTGTCTCCTTCTCCTCCTTGTCCAGAAATCTCCCTTGCTCTCTTGCTCTCATTCTCTCAATCTGCTCATGAAAGAATGAATGACCTCTTGCCTCCTTTTCCTCCTTTAATCTAATCCTAAGTGACTTTTGGGTAACCTCTAAATCCAATGGATGAAATAGATTGAGATCTAGGGCTGAGATTAAATGCTCATTTAAATCTCACTATTTATTTTTTAACTCACCCCACTTTAATAAAGACCCACTTAGTCATTTATTTCCAAAGTCACTTTTCCTTTCTAATTTTACATTAACTTTATTAAAGTAACTTTAAAATTAGGCTTTAGTAACTTTATCACTTAAAGTCACTTTTAAATTAGATTTAACTTTATAAAAATTATAAAGTTACTTTAGAAGAAAAATTAAATTCTTTTGGACACTTTTCCCTAGGCTAAAGATCAAAGCCGTAGGGAACCACTTGTCCTCCGGTACCAAATTTCAACACAATAATATAAATTTATTTTTCTCTTTTCATTAAATACATAAAATCAACATTACATCTGACATTATGAAGACCGAA
>APFE031266975.1:0-32785 GCA_000404065.3 Pinus taeda | reverse complement strand
CTCCTGAAACCGCTTGAAGACCTCACTCTTGGTCTTCAAGAAATAAATCCAGGTCCTCCTGGAGTGATCATCAATGAATAAAACATAGTACTCATATCCACTCAAGGAAATATGAAACATCTGACCGTTCACATAAAAATGAATCAAATCAAGTATCCCAGTCGCTTTGCTGTCACTGTTGGGAAAAGGGGATTTGGCAAACTTTCCCATCGCACATCCTCTGCAAGTATCAAAGTGATCAGTACTGAAATCTGGCACACCTGTAGTGATCTCCCGCAAGGTCCTCAAGGCTCCATGATACATATGTCTGATCTTGCGGTGCCAAATCTCACATAGCTCAGAACCGCTAGCTCTGCTGTCGGTACTATAGCTCAATGCCACAAGGGACTGGAATGAAAACTTGTACACCTTTGCATGGTGTACACCTATCACTCTAGCTGAATCAGCTGGAGTGCCCCTGGGATACATCAACACCTGTCCTCCCCTGAACAGTATCTCATATCCTCTGTCCTCCAAAGCTGAGACGGATATGAGGTTCTTCCTCATCCCTGGTACATAAAGAACATCTGACACCTTCAAGGGAGGTTTGGACTCCCTCTGAAATGTCAGTGTCCCCACCCCGACTGCTCTAACAACTCTGTCATCACCGAGTACTACCTCTATATCAGTGCCACTCTCTGAAAGCTTAGAGAAGTACTCACGGACTCCTGTCATGTGACGTGAAGCCCCACTGTCCACATACCAGATACCTGAAGATGCTCTGCTAATCGAGGGAAAAGCATGCTCCCTCTGAACCTGTGTGGCAGGTGATCCTGCACTAGAGGACTCATACGCAGTGAATCCAAACTCCCGGTCAAAATGAACTGCAAAGTCCTCAAACTCTGCTGAAGCTGACACGCTCTGGTTCTTCCCCTTCTTCTTCTTCTTCTTCGGACACACAACTGCATAGTGTCCCATCTTTTGACAATTCAAACACTTCACCTTGGAATAGTCCTTCTGTGTGTTACCTTGTTTACCTTTACCTTTGCCTTTGCCCCCACCATTGCTTGTGGAAGCCTACTTCTTCCCTTTGCCTTTCTTGCCTCCTGCTGACAGTGCTACATCCTCATCCTGCTCAACTGGCTTTGCTACCCCAAGCTTACCTTTCCTGATCTCTGTCTGAATGCAATCATCCCAAAACCTCTCCCATGTGGGAAGGGTCTCGCGTGCACAAACCCCATCAGCAAAGTTCATCCATGAACGGGGGATGCCATTCATTGCAATTCACACCAACTCAGTGGGTGGAATGGCCTCTCCAATCGCTGCCAACTCATCTCTCACATTAGTAATCTTTGTGAGATATCCAGCTGCACTATCATTACCCATCTTAATGTTCTTCAGCTTCTCCTTCAGGACCATTTTCCGGTTCTCATTGGTACTCTGGTAGAGATAGGACAATGCTGTCCACATCCCATGGGCATTGCTCTTTCCTCTCACATGAGGAATGCAATGGTCTTTGACTCTGTCTAGAGTCAGCCTCTTACCCTTCTTATTCTTTTTATTATACTCAGCCAACTGAGTAGCATCAGTAGGCACAACAACAGGGTTCTGTGTGGTATGCACCATGATATCCCAGACTTCTGCGTCCTCAAAGATACTCTGCATTCTCTCCTTCCAAACGCTGTAATTTGTATGCCCATCCAGTCTATCCTCCACCCTCAATCCCAATGACATCCTGCTGTCCTAAAACTGAAAAATAGCACTGTTGTAGTAAAGATAAAACTGTTGTTTGTGAAATCAGCTTGATGGAATTTTCTGAGTGAAAAATCAGCAGGCTATAATTTTCCTCCTTGCTGTCCCAAACTGCACTTTAGCACTCAAACTCTGATACCATGTAAAAATTTATCATTTCCAACCCCGGTTTTCAGTTTCACTTTATTTCTCCCATATAGTTAAATGCCCTTTCCCATATCCATACATTCAACAACTGAAAAAATATATTTTTGCTGAAAACACAAATTCTGGAAATTTTACAAAATGCTAGAAAATGCAGAAATAAAAGTCAGCAGGTACAAACAGTCATTTAACACATTTTAACACCATGATTTTTTGTCAATGTGACCCTGGAAAAACCCCCTACAACTCTTGGGGAAAACCAGTTTGAGAACTCTTCTTTATTTCTAAAAATGCCTTTTTTTACAATGAGAAATATTCAACAAAAATCAGCAAGCAAATTTACAACTTATCTATTTTCTCGTGCCTCACAGCGAACTGGAAATTACAGCAAACATGATAGCAATAAATGTTGTACGGCCTCCTCGATTTTCGTGCCCACTTTCAGCCTTAAATGCTGTTGTACGGACTGCATTAAAAGTGTTGTACGGACTACAATAAATGCGTTGTACGGACCTTGATTTGCATGCAGAAAAAGACAGCAAACTGCTCCTCGATTTCTGTGCAAACCAGCTATACGGATTTCTAGAAAATCGTGCCAAAATCAGCCTTTCACTATGCGCTGAATTAGTTGTACAAATCTGCTCAACTGCTGCCTTGGAATGTGTGCCAAGCTGTTGTCTCCTTCTCCTCCTTGTCCAGAAATCTCCCTTGCTCTCTTGCTCTCCTTCTCTCAATCTGCTCATGAAAAAATGAATGACCTCTTGCCTCCTTTTCCTCTTTTAATCTAATCCTAGGTGACTTTTGAGTAACCTCTAAATCCAATGGCTGAAATAGATTGAGATCTAGGGCTGAGATCAAATGCTCCTTTAAATCTCACTTTTTATTTTTTAACTCGCCCCATTTTAATAAAGACCCACTTAGTCATTTATTTCCAAAGTCACTTTTCCTTTCTAATTTTACATTAACTTTATTAAAGTCACTTTAAAATTAGACTTTAGTAATTTTATCACTTAAAGTCACTTTTAAATTAGATTTTAACTTTATAAAAATTATAAAGTCACTTTAGGAGAAAAATTAAATTCTTTTGGACACTTTTCCCTAGGCCAAAGATCAAAGCCTTAGGGAACCACCTGTCCTTCGGTACCAAATTTCAACATTGAGCGGAAGTGGGGAGACATCGAGCTGTAGTCAGGTGGACTACAGGCGATGAGGGGCAGGATATTCGAGATACCCAGCCTCTTGGATTAGACCTTGCTACGAGAGCCCTGACCTTGAGCATGCACTGGTGTTTATTTTCAGTATTTACTTTGTATATAACTTGTTAAATAAAAATAACAAGTAGGTAGGAATAAATCAGAAAAAGTGCATGAAGGGTTTCTAAACTAAGTAAACTTAGAAACTTCAACAAGACATGGAACACATTGTGAATCTGACACTCCGAAGGTAGCTCCAACTCATAAGCGACCTCCCCGACCCTTCTAATCACCTTATCTAGCCCATAAAATCATGGTCGAAGTTTTTTGTCCCCCCTTCTGCTTTAGTGAAGACTGTCTGTAGGAATATAACTGTAGGTAGACCATGTCCCCCACCTCAAACTGTCTCTCCATCCTGTGCCTATCAGCGTACATCGTTTGTTGATTCTAAGCCACCTGCAAGTTGTTCTTGAGAGCTCAGAGAATCTCCTAGCTCTCTTGAACCCAATCCTTTGCCCCTGGGGCCCTGCTATCTCCAAACATCATATCAGAAAAAAGAAAGTGCATCATATCCATAAAGTGCTCGGAAAGGGGACATACCAATCGACATGTGATAAGTGGTGTTGTAGCAGAAATCTCCTAGATGAATCCACTTCACTCACGCTCTTTGTTGCCCCATCACACAGTTGCATAGGTACCCTTCGAACCATTTGTTCACGATCTCGGTCTATCCATTTGTCTGTGGGTGATAAGTAGTGTTGGGAGTAAGCTCTATCCCCACCAACCGAAACAACTCCTGCCAAAAAGCCCCCATGAATCTGTTGTCCCTGTCATTAACAATGGTCTTGGGAAGAGCATGTAATCGGAAGAGCTCCCGAAATAACAACTCGGCTGCTTGGGAGGCTGAAGATCTCAATGAGTTGCCAAAAGAATGGGCGAACTTGGTCAATCTGTCGACCACAACATAAATACAATCTCGCCCCTGTGAAGCTGGAAGCCTCGTGATAAATTCCATGGACACGCTCTCCCACTTCCTATCAAGAATGGGAAGCGGTTGTAGTAAACCTGCGGGATGTGATAGCTCCACATTGTTCCTCTACAATATACGCACTCCTGCATATGCCTTAGTACATCCCCTTTGAGTCCCTGCCATGAGAACCTCTCCCTGATGGCACGATATGTCTTGAGGAACCCAGGGTGTCCTGCTAGAGGGGAATCGTGGGTCGCCTTCATAACCCTTTCCTTGAGCTGAGATCCTAGCACCAAGTATATATTATCCTTGTAGTAGATCACATTGTCCATCACCGGGAACCGGTCATCCCTGTGTGTGCCACCCAATATCTAACAAGTCTGTCTGTCTTTGGAGTACTCAACCAAAAGTTCAGCCTTTCAATCATGAGTAACATCCATCAAAGATAGTACTACGGGCCACCGGGAAAGTGAATCTGCTATTATGTTGTGGTTTCCCTTAATGTACTCAATCTCAAAGTCATAGGCCTGGAGTTTACTCACCCACTTTTTTTGCCTCTCCTCGAATGATTGCTGCTCCAAGAAAAAACGAAGACTGTTATGATCAATCTTCACCTTGAACCTGTTGCCTAGCAAATATTCGTTGAACTTGGTTAGCGCGTGCATCATGGCCAGCATCTTTTTGTCATAGACAAAGTACAACTGCTCATGGGGTAGCAATTTTCTGCTCTCGAGTCTAATAGGATGGCCTCCCTATGTTTATAGGGCCCCAACTCCCTCACCAGAAGCATCACACTCTAGTACAAATGGCCATGTGAAATCTGACAAAGCCAAAACCAGACAGCTTCTCATAACTTTCTTGAGGCGCTCAAAGGCCTCCTATGCTACCTGCATCGACTCAAAAGCCCCCTTCTTTGTCAAATTGGTGAGGGGTGTTGCAAGCTGTGAGAATCCTCTCACGAACCTCTTGTAGCAAGTACAAATGCCCAGGAACCCTCTCAACTCTGTCACATTCTTGGGTGTTGGCTAATCCAAGATGGCCCTAATCTCATGGTGTACCTTCACTCCACCCTCCCGAATCACATGTCCGAGGTATAACATCTCTGTCAGTCCAAATTCAGATTTGGACATCTCCACATACAATTGTTGCTCCTCTAATATGCGAAGTACTACCTCCAAGTGTTGAAGGTGCTCCTCCCAAGTCCAGCTCCAGATGAGTATGTCGTCAAAGAAGAAAAGGACAAAGCACTGAAACTACCCATGAAGCATGTGGTTCATACAAGACTGGAATGTAGCTGGAGCATTGGTTAGCCCAAAGGGCATCACCAAAAACTTAAAGTGTCTGTAGTGGAAACGAAAGGGAGTCTTAGGGATGTCCTTCTCCCTCACCTGGATCTGGTGATACCCCGAGCATAGATCTATCTTAGAGAAGTATTTCACCACTCTAAGCTTGTCCATCAACTCATCAATGTGCGGGATAGGGTATCGGTTCTTCAATGTCCTCTTATTGAGGGCCCTATAGTCGATGCACATGCGTAGTTTCCTATCCTTCTTCACCAACACCACAGAAGAAGCGAAGGGACTCGAGCTAGGTCGGATGTGCCCCAACTTCAGCAACTCATGGATGGCCCTCTCTATCTCATCTCAATAGACTTTGGGGTGCCTATACGGAGTAGTGATGACTGCGTTCACTCCATCCAACTCAATAGTTTGCTTGAACCCACAATCAGGTGGTCTGCCTAGTGGGATCTCCCCAAAAACCCCCTGGTGCCTCTCCAACAAGGCTAGCATGTATGGCTACACAAGCTGTGTCGGAGCCCCTGTCTCTGAGATCCTCAGCTCCACTGCCAACTCTATATCCCCATGTCACAGATCTGCCTCCAACCTATGAGCGAAAACTGTCTAGGAAACTCCATCTCTAACTTCTGCCAATCAATGGTGACCCTCCCCAATGAGTATAACCGCTGAACACCCAACACAACGTTGGTGTTTGGAACATCAACTACAAAAAAGTGATGAGTGACTGAGTAGTTCCCCATCACCACAGTCAACCCAAGGACATACTTCGTGCACTGCATGGTCCAGTCTCCTTGCACCAACACGGAGAACCCATCAAATGTCATTGTGTGAATGCCACTACGCTCCACCATCTAGGCATCAATAAAGTTTTGGGTGGCCCCACTATCTACCAGGGATAACAGTCATTGCCTTGTACCGCCCCCCTGATCATGAGTGTCAAATTTTTCGGTACTCCCCGAAATGAAGCAAGAACTTCCCCAGATGGGGCAAATGGTCCTCCTTTAGGTGGTGGTGGTGGTGGTGGTCATCCTGATGACGGTCCTCCCTCATCTCCCTACTCTGCTCCCATCTCGAACTCCTCATCAGGCTCACTGTCTGAATACACCTCAATGTAGTGGACCTTGCCCTTAGTGCACTTGTGCTCGGGTGCCTAAGGCTCCTGGCACATGAAGCACATCTTCCTCCTCCTGAGGACTCTCCCGATCTCCTCGTCCATCTGACCATGTCCCCCATCCCTCTGAGGTGATCTAGTGTCTCGGCTCCCCTATGGGGTCAGGGATCTAGTGGAGATTGCATGAATCATATCCAAGGTCTTAGAGATAGCATCCATCAGTGATGTGGGCTTGTAGGACCTCACCAAACCATGCAGTGGCTCTACAAGCCCCTCCACAAATAGCATGATCAACCAAGCCTCCAAGATGTTGGTCACCATCACTGCTAGTCTTTGAAAGTCCGTAATGTAAGTCTCTACGCTACCAGTCTGCCTCAAATGAGCTAACTCTCTGAAATGCAACTCCGGGTCTTTCCTCTCATATCTCTCCAACAACCTTCGAGTGAACTCTATGTAAGAAGTAACGTGTATATGTCCCAACATGATCAGCCCATGGTACCACCACTCTTGGGTATCGCCCTCCAAGTGAAAAGTGCCAAACCAAATAGCATCGGTCCCCCGCATGGGGTTCAGGTGGAAGTACATATCTAACTTCTGAACCTGAGCTTTAGCTGAACTCTTGACCGACCGATCAAAGTTTGGGAGTGTAACCTTCCCTGTTATCTTCTTCTACATCTCTTGGTTTGAAGATCCCCCTCGGTAGTGTGCTCCAGCCCCAGTAGTACGTCTCTCTTTAAGATGTATGTACTCCCAAAAGGACATCACCCGCATAATTCGGGCATCCAACCCCTCATACTCTTCAATACCGAATGCAACTGAAATGACCAAGTCTGTAACCGGGTCAGGCTCCCTCTAGTTCTGGTTCATCCACAAAGTGAGGCATAGTGGGATGGCTAGCCTGCCCACGTTGAGTATGTGGGGGTTGATAGGTACAACTGCCCAATCCTACTCTAGAACATATATCACTATGGGGCTCCCCCTAGGGCCTCCCATTCATCTACAACCCCATCGCTACAACATCATCTCCATCATGAGTTGCCCTTTGCCTCAACATCTGCTAATTGGTTCTCAACAGCTCCTCTAAAACCTGGTTTTGGCCCCCTTGCCTAGGTTGCTCATCGTCTCCTTGGTTGTCCATCTGGCCTATGTTATTTTCCACTTCAGTGTCTGAAAATCGATCTGGACCTTATTCTTTACCTCGACACCTGCCTCTGCCTCTGCCACGACCCGTCTGCCTACTCTTGTTCCCCAAGCTAGCCAGGAACATGCTCTGATACCACTGTAATATTCCTAATGGAAAAATTTACAAAGATAACAAAAACATACAAGAAAATTCAGCATAAAATCTTCAATGAACACCATAAACCAGAAAATGCTCCCAACACACCAAAGGGGCATTTACTTATATTATATTATATATATTATATATAATATATATAGTATATATATAATTGTTGAAGTACAATGTGAATAGAAGCGTGCACTTGGGCTTGCACAAGGCAAGCTACAAGCCTCAGGTGGTCGATATATCAATGTGCAATTGTTGCAGGAGTTTATCTTCTAGAAATATGCATTGGCCCTAGTAATTCTGCACTGCTAACTGCGTTGAGACCCTTATTTGACCCCTCAAAACTGCCTAGAAAATTCTGCACAATTAGATATTATATCCTTGTCAAAATCCCAGAAAAATCCATAGAGGGTTTTCTCTACATTTGATGCTCCAAAATTGACCCCAAACTCCCAGCACATCTCCACTACCAGTGAATTTCAGTCTGCAAAATTTTATGCAGAAATTTATGTCTTTACAGCCCTCCAAAATAGTGGAAAATCTCCCCTTGGCTCCCTTTTAACTCCCACACAACAGCCCAGCTCCAAATACCTCTGACCAAGACCACCCATGATAGCTCCCTCCCAATTACAGAGCAGGCCTAGGTAGTAACTTCATAGGCTCTGTTAACCACTGGAGTGGCACCTGATGATTATATGAAGACTCCATGCCCAAGGATGATCCAAAGGACACTTGTACCATCAGATATCATCAGTCAACAGAGTTTTTTAACTCTACTTCTATCTTCTCATCATCTTTCTTGTACCCAGATTCCACACCCTACGGGGAATTGTAATTAGTGATACTAGTAATGACGAGTTTTTGAGTCTGTAACAAGCCTAGCATGTTGGGACTCGATCAGCAAACGAGTACACCTTGGAGTGTTTTTTTATCTGGTTAATTATCCCTTCTTTTTTGGAGTCGGATAATTTTCTGGGTTTTTTCACTCACGTTTTACCCCAAACCCAGGGTGACGGTTTGAAGTTTGAACCCCTAACACATCTTAGTGTCTAAAGTCGATGTATATTACCATACTAGATCACACAAAAAATTCCGTGGAATTTGGTTAAGTCTAGGTAATTATTTTTTCATTTTTTAGATTTTCCGCACTGCGGAAATTGCTAATAAAATTATACTTGTAATGTAATAAGTGATGTCTAGAGAAGTTGTATGGGGTATGAGTAATGAAATTTGCACCTATCACCCTCAACGTTCTACTATGACACACTTTGATGGGTTAAAAATGTGTTCTGAACCCTTAAAAGTCAAAACCCACTTTTCCTAAGTTTAGTGGGAAATCTGGCAATTAATTAAGCCAGAGATTAAATAAATGGAGAAAAATAAATATCCACACATGATAAATGTTGTGGAAATGAGGTGGAAAATTATGAGGGAGTTAAAGTGAAGACCCAAGGTGATGTGAAGTCCTAAAATCAAGGAAAGGACATGCGCTCAAATAAAATCGAATTTTTGACATTAAAAGAGAAAGCTACTTATTTGGAAATTCGAATTTGTGAAGTTAATGCACATTTGAGAGGATTTGGGAGAATATTTGGTGAAGATTTTTGTAGGAAATTGTCCCCACGTGGGTTACCACCCATACACACTTGACATTCCATCATAAAATTCAAATTTGGCACATAAGGGGAAAAAAATGATGTTCACTTGCCAGAATTCGATTCTTACACTTAGCATTGGAGCTCCATTCAACAAATTCGAATTTCTCTTTGGGATTGTCACCTCATGCCACTTGTTTAATCACTTCTACATTGGGATTGTCTCCAATGTCATTTGTCATTGTCTTTTTTCATTGGGATTTACTCCCAACTCTCTATATAATAGACCCATAGCTCTCATATTGTATCATGTAATAAGCTATTGGACTTGTGGAAACTCTTTCATTTTGTACTTGCATATTTTCTTAATATAATCAAGACTTTGGGGATATATGGCTAGTGTTATCTTGGCATTATAAAGTGATGTCCTTTCATACTACTGCTATTGTGTTTAAATTCTTTCGCATGTTGAATAATATTAATTTATGCTTGCCATCTTGCTTGGATTGATGTGTGCAAGCTATCTTGCACATATCATTGATTTAGAGTAGTATTCTAGGGATAAGTTTGCCAATCCATTTTAAGAGAAATGCTTGGTTTATCTTATTCATTATATTGCTCTAATTTTGTGCAAACTAATACGTGTTCAAGTGTGTGGGAAAGATCTTTTGTATTGTGCGCTGGAATCCATCTGGAAGTGGGAGAAATCTCAGTTGGATCAACTTACTCCTAGAATCACAGCGATCCAAGACTCCGCCATTTTTTTCTCTCCAAGTTTTCAATTCAACGAAAAGCAAAAGGGAGTTTTCTTAATCTATAGCTACTTGATCATCCATTTAGAATTCAAAATAGTTCTTTGATTCTATTTCTTTCAAAGTTATATCTCCTATTCAAGAGTCATTCTAAAGCTAGGCAAGTATGGGGGTTCACTCTCACTACATGAGCTAGTACTTTGTAAATTAAATTCTGAGTTTAGTTTTGGTTTCTTTTTCCTAATTTTACATTGACAATTGGTATTTTTTTATGTTTTGCAGCCCACAGGCTTAAGCATTGGGCAGTAAGGAGCTTGAGGAGAAGCTTTGGAAAACTACTCACTCGTATGTATGCAGGACCCCCTCACGTTATCCAAAGACTGATTTCTAGGGAGGTCATAAGCACTTGGGAGAGAGTTGCAAACTCATCGAGGTCGTGGTCCTTTTGAGCCTTAACAATCTGTGTTGGAGAGTTTTTTCCATCTTCAAGTTTGTTGTTGTTGTATTTTTTGGGGAAAGAGCCTAGCTTTGTTAGAGTCTCATCTTTGTAAAGATCTCTCTCGTATTGTGCATTGCCCTCTTAGAGGCATTTTTACCTAGTTTAAGCGCTAATAAAAGATAATTAAAAAAATAGTTGGAGGGGACTTGGGACTCTTCCCATGGCATCCCCTTTCGTCATTTAGAAGAGGGATTCTTGTGGATGGCATAATCTTGCTTTTAGTTTTTTCTTAGCTTTCTAACTTTTAATTTCATATTGTGCATGCTTAAAATCCATACACTTCACTCCACATGCAAAATTTTATTAATCTTGTATTCAAATTCTTAGATGCATACGCTCTCAAGTTTTGCAAACTATTTCTCTGAAGCATTTGCATGAAGCATTAGTTTAATTTGGGGAATTAACACAATTTGCACTTCATCTAGGCATTTTAGCATAGGAAGGCCCCAAGCCTTCACTAAAACCTACCTCCAACTTAAGTTAGTTGAATAGACTTTTAGGGACCCTGTACCTCTATTGACTCCTCATTGTGAGATCCTAATACTTGGGTGAGGGTGAGGTCTGAAAACTAGAGTTCAACTGTAACTATGTTTTAGCACTACTTAATAAAATAAACCAAGAACTCATTCCATCACATTTGCTTTGTTTGCAAAGTTCTTAAATTTCATGTTATCTTGATGGTTTAAAGTCTCACATGAAATCTTATTTCAAGAGGCACTTTGGATGCAAGCATTGTAATCCCCTTTAATCTTGCAACAAGTTTAATTTTCTTGTACTTGAAAATTGGCTTATCTTTTGGTTTAATTGCATATTGTCATGAATAGTTGATTTCACTTTCAAGTACTATTATTTTAAGTTGCAAACTTAATTACGTGTTGTCATCTTAGTCTAACATTTGACTTCTTTTGTATCCTTTTGAGCAAGATAGTTTCCATGCTTTGATTTGTAGACTTACTCATCTTGAAAAAATTTATAATATCTTGTGCTAACAATTTATTGTTTCAATTTTCAGGGTTATTTTGGCTTTGCATTTGAAAGCATTTCTCTTCATTTTAAGCAAAATACAATTTCATTTCTTAAAGAGCAAATACTTGGAAGGCACTGGTTGTTTATGTATTTCATGCTTATCTTATGATGGTGATTGCTCATATCAGTTTTTGCTTATAAATCTTAAATAGATAATCTATTTAACTCTAACAATTCTCCTAGAAACTCACATCCTTTTTAACTTACTTTTCATTAGGGACCACCCCCCTTAGCTAACCTAGGAGATAGCTCAAACGGAGAGAGTCGGGATTAGTTTGACAGCCCCTTCTCTGAGTTCCCTGCCACCAACCACACCATGTGGGGTTGAAGGCTTTTCTCACTAACATGTAAGTAGGTGTAGGCAGCAGGGTCAACATTTTTGGCTCCGTTGCTGGGGACAAGTCTTCTTGTACCTAGGAAATACGACTAACTTTTGGTTTTTGCATATTGGATTTTGAGTTAGATTCCTGTTCAAGTGGTGACTCCACTTATTTCATTTTCTGCAAGGATTTCTACTTGAAGCTTGCTTCTTGTAGATTTCTTGTTAATCTTGGATAGGAGCCTCTCTCTGGTATCCATTTTCTCTTTCAGGGTCAAGCGAGCATGACATCATGAATGATTTGTCTGCCCCTTGTGATTTTACTAACATTTCAAGCTATCTGAATTTCATTCCAGATGAAGCCATTGAGGCCATTGAAGAGTTGCCTAGTTTTCTAGGTAATAATGCCATCAGTGCTGAAACTCACCTTAGGAACTTCGACCTTTGTGTAAGCAAATGGTGCCATGATATTAACCATGAGGATGTTAAAATAAGACTTTTCATCTTTTCATTAGATGGAAATGCAATGGATTGGTTCATAGAATTACCACCTAACAGTTTTGATTCTCTAGAATAAATCATTGATGTCTTTGAAAAAAATATTGAGATGAAAGAAAGATCAAAGCGAAAATTGATGAGAATGATAAGGATCACATCAAGGAGTTGACTCGAATGATTAAGGGTATGCAACTCAACCAAGTTCAACTCATTAAGACCATGGAGGTAAATCATGCACGAGCAATAAAGGCCATGGAAGTCAATCATTCTAATCAAATGGCCACTTTTCAAAATAAGTTGCTCACCATGGAAGAAAAACAAGTGCAATTAATCAACACCATGGAAACAAATCATGCCAAGGAAATAACATTATGAAGGCTAATCAAGTCACTTTTCAGAATAAGGTTGGATGAAATGGAAAGATTACGCATACAAAAATTCCAACTTAGGTTAAATGACGAATGGGAAGAGAACAAAGAAACAAATCAAAAGCCTCCCGATGCACTGAAGCAATCTTTATCTCATTATGAGGAGGTCATTTACTCCATTGAAAAATGGCTAATTGACGGAGACTTGAAAAGCAAGGAAACTGAGGGGAATCAGGGTTATACTTATGAGATTGATCCATCACCCATGTCAAAGCAAAAGTAGAATGGACAGAGGCAAGTCAAAAAAGTCTTGGATACTTCGAATGTTCCATCTAAGCACCTTCAATATCGAGCAAAAAGGTCTACTTTGATCACATCAACATCAACATCACAATCTGTTAAGAATAAAAGAAAAAAGCATAAAGGATTTGCTAAATTAGATGACCATGTACAACACAGCATTGGGACAAATCAAAGTCCTAACATATTCAGAATTGGACAGGGCACATCAGAAAAACCACCCATGGATATGCTCGAAAGTAAGCAGGTTCTCAGCATGAACTTCATTGAAGACATCTGATGCCATGGAACATCTTTTTGTATCATATTTCTAACCTTATCCCTTGTCATTTTCGTTTAATTAGTTTTAATTCAAGAATAAATTGGCATTTATGCACTTAGAATAAATTTTCATTTCTTTATTTATGTACTTCATTTCATTTGATGATATTTGGAATGGATACTGTTGATATATGTCTTTTGTCTATGGATGCAGATTCCAAGTTCTTGCAAACTATCACGTTGTATCTAGCATGCATCCCCATATGGATCCAAATGTTGACCACTGGAGTGGCACCTGATGATTATGAAGACTCCATGCCCAAGGATGATCCAGAGAACACTTGTACCAACAGATATCATCAGTGAACAAATTTTTTTAACTCTACTTCTATCTTCTCATCATCTTTCTTGTACCAAGATTCCACACCCTGTGGGGAATTGTAATAAGTGATACTAGTAATGATGATTTTTTGAGTCTATAACAAACCTAGCATCTGCGGGGTACTGTAATAAGTGATACTAGTAATGATGATTTTTTGAGTCTGTAATAAACCTAGCATGTTGGGACTCAATCAGCGAACAAGTACACCTTGGAGTGTTTTTTATCTGGTTAATTATCCCTTCTTTTTCAGAAGCGGATAATTTTCTCGGTTTTTTCACTCACGTTTTACCCCAAAGCTGGGGTGATGGTTTGAAGCTTGAACCCCTAACACATTTTAGTGTCTAGAATCGATGTATATTATCATACTAGATCACACAAAAAATTCAATGGAATTTGGTTAGGTCTAGGTAATTATTTTTTAATTTTTTAGATTTTCCACGTTGCGGAAATTTCTAATAAAATTATAATTGTAATGTAATAAATGATGTCTAGAGAAGTTGTATTGGGTATGAGTAATGAAATTTGCACCTTTCACCCTCAACTTTCTACTATAACATACTTTGATGTGTTAAAAATGTATTTTGAACCCTCAAAACCCAATTTTCCTAAGTTTAGTGGGAAATCCAACAATTAATTAAGCCAGAAATTAAATAAACAGAGAAAAATAAATATCCACACATGCTAAATGTTGTGGAAATGAGGTGCAAAATTATGGGAGACTTTAAGTGAAGTCCCAAGGTGATGTGAACTCCTAAACTCAAAGAAAGGACATGTGCTCAAATAAAATCAAATTTCTGGCATTAAAGGAAAAAGTTGTTTACTTGGAAATTCGAATTTGTGAAGTTAATGCACATTTTGGAGGATTTGGGAGAATATTTGGTGGAGATTTTTGTGGGAAATTGTCCCCACATGGGTTACCACTCATATACACTTGTCATTCTATCATAAAATTCGAATTTGGCACATAAGGAAAGAAGAAAATGATGTCCACTTGCCAGAATTCGATTTTTACACTTTGCATTGGAGCCTCATTCAACAAATTCGAATTTCTCTTTGGGATTGTCACCTCATGCCACTTGTTTAATCACTTCTACATTGGGATTGGCTCCAATGCCATTTGTCATTGTCATTCTTCATTGGGATTTTCTCCCAACTCTCTATACAATAGAGCCATAGGCTCTCATATTGTTTCACGTAATAAGCTATTGGGCTCGAGGAAACTCTGTCATTTTGTACTCGCATACTTTCTTAATACAATCAAGACTTTGGGGATATCTGGCTAGTGTTATCTTGGCGTTATGAGGTGATGTCCTTTCATAAAATTTTTATTATGTTTAAATTCTTTCACATGTTGAATTAATATTAGTTTATGCTTGTCATCTTGCTTGGATTGATGTATGCAAGCTATCTCGCACATATCATTGATTTAAAGTAGTATTCTAGCGATAAGTTTGCCAATTCATTTTAGGAGAAATGCTTGGTTTATCTTATTCATTATATTGCTCCAATCTTGTGCAAACTAATATGTGTTCAAGTGTGTGGGAAAGATCTTTTGTATTGTGTGCATGAATCTATGTGGAAGTGAGAGAAATCTCAATTAGATCAACTCACTCCTAGAATCACAGTTATCCAAGACTCGACCATTTTTTTTGCTCCAAGTTTTCAATCCAACGAAAAGAAAAATGAAGTCTTCTTAATCTGTAGCTACTTGATCATCCATTTAAAATTCAAAATAGTTCTTTGACTCTATTTCTTTCAAAGTTATATCTCCTATTTAAGAGTCATTTCTAAAGCCAAGCAAGTATGGGGGTTTACTCTCATTACTTGAGCTAGTACTTTGTCAATTAAATTCTAAGTTTAGTTTTGGTTTCTTTTTCTTAATTTTACACTGACAATTGGTAATTTTTTGTGTTTTGCAGCCCATAGGCTTGAACATTGGGCGATAAGGAGCTTGAGGAGAAGCTTTGGAAAACTACTCACTCGTGTGTATGCAGGACCCCCTCACGTTATCCAAAGACTGATTTCTGGGGAGGCCATAAGCACTTGGGAGAGAGTTGCAAACTCATCGAGGCCGTGGGCCTTTTGAGACTGTGAATCTCTTTTGGAGAGTTTTGTCCATCTTCAGGTTTGTTCTTCTTATAGTTTTTGGGGAGAGAGTCTAGCGTCGTTAGAGTCTCATCTTTGTAAATATCTCTCTCTTATTGTGGGTTGCCCTTTTAGAGGCATTTTTACCCAGTTTAGGCGCTAATAAAAGATAATAAAAAAAAAAAATTATTGTAGGGAGCTTGGGACTTTTCCCATGGCATCCCCCTTCTTCATTTAGAGGAGAGATTCTTGTGGGTGTCCTAATCTTGCTTTTAGTTTTTTCTTAGCTTTCTAGCTTTTAATTTCATATTCTGCATGCTAAAAATCAATACATTTCACTCCGCATGCAAATTTTTACTAATCTTGTATTTAAATTCCTACATGCATACACTCTCAAGTTTTGCAAACTATTTCTCTTTGAAACATTTGCATGAAGTATTATTTTAATTTGGGGAATTAACACAATTTCCACTTCATCTAGGCATTTTAGTATAGGGAGGCCCCAAGCCTTCACTAAAACTTACCTCCAACTTAAATTGGTTGAATAGACTTTTAGGGACCCTCTACCTCTATTGACTCCTCATTGTGAGATCCAAATATTTGGGCGAGGATGATGTCTCAGGACTAGAGTTCAATTGTAGCTTTGTTTTAGCACTAATTAATAAAATAAACCAAGAACGCATTCCATCACATTTGCTTTGTTTGCAAAGTTCCTTGATTTCTTGCTATCTTGATGGTTTAAAGCCTCACATGAAAATCTTATTTCAAGAGGCACTTTAGATGCAAGCATTGTAAACCCTTTTAATCTTGCAACAAGTTTAATTTTCTTGTACTTGGAAATTGGCTTATCTTTTGGTTTAATTGCATATTGTCATGAATGGTTGAATTCACTTTCAAGTACTATTATTTCAAGTTGCAAACTTAATTGCATGTTGTCATCTTAGTCTAACATTTGACTTCTTTTGTATCCCTTTGAGCAAGATAGTTTCCATGCTTTGATTTGTAGACTTATTCATCTTGAAAGCATTTATAATATCTTGTGCTAACAATTTATTGTTTCACTTCCCAAGGTTATTTTGGATTTCCATTTGAAAGCATTTCACTTGATTTTAAGCGAAATACAATTTCATTTCTTAAAGAGCAAATACTTGAAAGGCACTGGTTGTTTATGTATTTCACACTTATCTTACGACGGTTATTGCTCATGTCAGTCTTTGCTTATAAATCTTAAATAGATAATCTATTTAACTCTAACAATTCTTCTAGAAACTCACATCCTTTTTAACTTAACTTTTCATTAGGGACCAACCCCCTTAGCTAACCTAGGAGATAGCTCAAACGAAGAAAGTCGAGATTAGTGTGACAGCCCTTTCTCTGAGTTCCCTGCCACCAACCACACCTTGTGGGGTTGAAGGCTTTTCTCACTAACTTGTAGGTAGGTGTAGGCAGCAAGGTCAACAGGCTCAGCAAGATAAATTCGTACTGGCGAGATGGGCTCACTTCTGCTCTGCAATTCTCTTCTCTCCTCTCCTCCAGCTAATTCTACAAGTAGGGTCCAGCAAATGGTCTAGCTTCTAATTCCCGGCACCAACTCCCCAAAGGATAGCATAGCTCTGATTCTGCGTCCCATTTTAGTTCAAAAAATTTGTGGCCCTGTGGTATGCCTGCACAGGACAATGGTGATACCTTCCTAGGGTGGCACTCGTAGTCCACCAAAGAGAAGGGTGAGTTTCCTCCTTGGGAAATTCTAGTGCTCAACAGCACTTGTGACTCGGTTGAACATCTTGAGCAACAATAAAGTTTGTCAAATGCTCAAAAGCCCCAAATGATGTTGCCTTCCTCTTATTTTTACTTGTTGGTCCTTTACTTCATGTGGGTCCCTCCAATAATTTCGACCTCCTCTAAGCATTTCGACTTCCTTACCAAGTGGTGCTTATTTTTTTGAGAAAGTGTTCAACTTCCCCACATTCCATTATGAGATAAAAAAGACTTTGACCCACTTTTCCTAAGTGCCTCTCCAAAATTTACTTTAGGCCCCAAAATGACAAAAATTAACAAAATTGGGTTTTCCCTTTAGCAAACTATTTAGAAAGGGACATTACATTAGACACTAAGGGAGTGACAGGTTCATGGTACACCCATCAAATGGTAGGGGCCATGTCAAATGTTGGTGGAATGGAGTAGGGTAACAGGGAAGGCTCCAAGCCATATGGCATTGTACAAGGGTAGCTATAATGAGCGAAGCCCGCACATCAGGTGTATGGATGTAGGAGGGAGCGTATGGAAAAAGCCCACACCTACATCTTTAATAACTTTAATAAACAACTCACCCATATATTGCGTATCCTTGTATTCTCCAAGTGTATCCACTTCTTTCAAGAAAGTTGGACCATTCAAGGAAGACACCATGAAATTGATGAGTGAGTGTCGTGCTAGATATGTCCATCCATCAGAAACAATGCTAACCCCAGAGGTTGGCCATGATGCTTTAATAGGCTCAAGCATTTTTTGCACCTCTTTTTTTGCCTTCATCAACAATGTGGTTCTAACCTTCTCTGAACCAGAAGGCACATACCCTAAAGGAGCCCCTTGAGTTAGAGCTCGGCACAGCTCAATAAATAGAGGTGAGCATGCAACATTAAAGGATATGAAGTTTTGATAGAAAAAAAAAAGGCAATGCTAAGATCAAGCTCTTCTCGTTTCTCCTTTTGAAAAATCTTGTCCATTGGACCAAGTGAAATTGGTCTTCTTTTTGCTGCTTGTCCCCGATTAGAACTCTCAAATGGGAATTTGTTGTTGCCTTTCCTCAAAAATGGAAGGGAGTTATCATTCTTGGTTTTTTTTATTTTGCAGCCACATTTGCCATACCAACATTGAACTCTCTTTCCATTTCTTTCCTCTTTTGTAAAGGAACTTTTGTACAAAATCCTACTCCACAACCTGGTAAAGCCAACAAATGGCCTTTCACACAGAAATATGTGCTTGTGAAAGTATTGTGGCAAAAGTTGCACCTCCAAATCGCATTGCCTCCTCCCTTCACCTTGTTGCTTGGCCCTTGCTCTCTTGTGACATATTTCCACAAGGGATATTTCTGAGTGTTACATTGAGGAGGAAGTCTTCCCTCAACATTACTTGCAATAGAGGGAATACCTGTAGCAAAATCTAATGAAATTGCGGGAGGAGGGGCATCACCAATTGGGACATTCTTCCCCTTCCTTTCCCCTTCCCTATTGCCCTTGATTGAGCCATGAATACTGTAAAAAAAAAAAAAAAAAAAAAAAAAAAAAAAAATGCACAAATTTGTAAAAGAAATACATATGCAAATTGTTGTAATACAAATGCAAAAAAATAGAAGAAATGCACTTACCTGTTGCTTGAATCTCCTTGAAAACACTCCCACACCCTTTGTTCCTTGCTCCAAACCCCTCACAACAAACCCAAAGCAAAAGAGTGAAGAGAAAATGAAAAAAAATAACAGCACCTCACCTTTTTGAGGCCGTGCAGGTCACTTTTGCCGGATTCGTGTCCGAAAATCGGGACACGATGTGTCTGAATGGCACACAATCCGAATTTAAACGTGTCTCGATTTCTGGACACGAATTGGCACGAATCGTGTCTAATTCGCAAAATTCAGGATACATCAACCTATTTCAACAAATCCGGTTTCATAGATTGTAAGTTACAAAATATACATACTAAAGAAACACACTTTACCTAATTATACACTAGACCAAACTATACTTAATTATTTCCTATGTGTCAGAATATCCTAACATCTCCTCTTAAGAACAACTTGGGATAGGATTGAAGGATGTACAAAGATGATACAATAGGAGAAGGAAGGAGGCATTAAAGCTTATCCCCCCTTAGTGAGAACTTCTTGAACTCCAACCATAAATCGAAGTTTAGTAAACTTCGCTTGTGTGAGAGCCTTTGTAAAGATGTTGGCAACTAGATCATCAGTTAAACAATATTGCACTTCAAGAACATGGTCATGAATGAGCTTTCTGATGAAGTGCATGTGTAGTTGAATGTGTTTGTTACGCTGATGTTGGACTGGATCTTTGCTTAGTTGAATGGCACTTTGATTATCACACCCAAGTGTAGTCGAATGTTGTTGTTGAAAACGAAATTCTGACAGGATCTGACGAAGCCACAGGGCTTCCTTACTAGCTTCAACGACGCCACGATACTCTGCTTCTGCTGAAGAAAGAGAAATGGCACTTTGTTTCTTGCAAGCCCATGTCATAGGTCCAAAACCAAGAGTAAAGACATAACCTATAGTAGACTTCTAATCATCAGGGTCACCAACCCAATCAACCAAACCAAAAGAGCAAATTATTCTGCACTGTAATGAATCCCAAACTGAACTGCACCTCGAACATAAAGAAGTATTCCTTTAGTTGTTTTCTAATGACTTTCATGTGGGTTTTGCATAAACCAACCAACAAGGCCAACAGCAAAGGAAAGGTCAGGACGGATATGGGTCAAATACAAAAGTTTTCCAACAAGCTGACAGTATAAGGTTGCATCAACTTCAAGATAAATACAAGTGACTGAATGTTTGGCTCCAAATTGAAAGGGATAAAGGGTTGGCTTAAAATCTTCCATGTGAAAGTGGCATAGAAGATCACAGGCATACTTTGACTGGGAAAGGAAAATACCTTCTTTGGATTGCAAGACTTGAAGACCAAGAAAATAATGCAAGTGTCCTAAGTCTGTCATTTCAAACTGCTTTTTAAGGTTGGATTTCACATGGTGTATAAGGTTGGGATCACTACCAGTAAGGATAAGATCATCAACATATAGAACAAGAATGTTAAGAGACTTACCCACTTTCTTGGTGTAGACAGTATTCTCAGAATGACACCTAGAAAAGTCAGTATCTAAAAGAAAGCTATCCATTGGCATACCAAGCCCGAGGGGCTTGCTTGAGACCATAAAGGGATTTCTTAAGCCGACATACAAGGCTGGAGTCTGTTTGTATAAAGCCAGAAGCTTGTTCCATATAGATTTCTTCATGCAAATCCCCATGCAAAAAGGTGGATTTAACATCCATCTAATGGATTTTCCATTTGAAAGAGGCAACAAGGGGAAGAACAAGGTGGATAGAGTCCATTTTGGCAACAAGGGAGAAGGTTTCAGTATAGTCAATGCCTTCAACTTGTGAAAAACCCTTAGCAACAAGACGAGCTTTATGTTTATCAACTTTTCCATCTGGTCCAACTTGGTTTTGTAAACCCATTTGCATCTAACAAGTTTTTGTCCCTTTGGAAGAGGAACAAGGTCCCATGTATCATTTGCCAAAAATGCACGATATTCTTCATTCATAGTTGTGTCCCAATCTGGATGGCCTGAAGCTTCTGCAAAAGTGTCAGGATCATAATTTGCTAAAGCTTGAGCCAGTAAAGAAAAGGCTCTATCGAACTGAGAATATGTACGACATTGATCTATAGATCCACCTGCAAGAGCACATGCTGCATCCCAAGTAGCGCAGACCCATTTTGGAAGCTGAGGAGTTGAAGGAGGATCCCGAGAAGGTGGGGGAGGATTGTCATCCTCATTGTCATCATCTAAAGAAGGAATATTTTCAGAAGTAGAAGGGATAGAGAGAGGTGGTACATCCGCCGAACTAGGCTCGTAGGCCGATATATTTTCAGCAAGCTTTACATCTCTTCTAATGCTAACATTTTTGGATTTAGGTTGAAGAAGTCTATATCCTTTAACATCTTTAGAATATCCAACATAAATACATTTTTCACTCTTAGGTTCTAAGGCTTTATGTTTCTCATCTAGAATATGGGCCCATGCTTCACTTTCAAAAACACGAAAGTGACTTACATCTGGTTTAGTTGAGCTCCATGCTTCTTTTGGAGTGATATTCTTTAAAACCTTAGTAGGAATGCAATTTACTATGTAATGCACAGTTAATTGCTTTTGCCCAAAAATTAAAACTAATTCCTTTAGATTGAAGCATAAAATTAACCAATTCCTTTAAGGTGTGATTCTTCCTTTCAGCTACAACATTTTGTTGTGGAGTATATGGAACAGTATGTTGCAATTCAATTCCATGCTCAGTGCAAAGATGATGAATTTGTTGTTAACATATTCTCTACCATTATCAGATCTTAACTTAAGAATTTGATGTCCAAATTGTTTCTCAACAAAGGCCTTAAAGCCCAAGAACATGTTAAAGACTTCTCTCGAGTTTTAAGAAGTATACCCAAGTCTGTTTGGGGAACTCATCAATGAAAGTTTAGAAATACTTGTAGCCAGAGAATGAAACAACTGGAAGTGGTCCACATAAATCACTATGCACAAGTTGTAAAGGGGCTAAGGCGTGCCAAGAGGCATGTTTTCCAAAACTATCTGGATGATGTTTTCTGAGTACACATCCAGAACAAACACCATCTCCACAAGATACCATAGGAAGACCTAGAGGTTGTCACCATAATATCTTTACATAGATTTTGAAGGGAGCGATAATTTAAGTGACCAAATCACTCATGCCAAAGTTTGCTCACTTCATCAATATGAGCAACAAATACCGAGAAAAGAGCTGATGACCCAAAGTTGTTAAAATTATACAACCTTGTAGAATGATCAGCAATGTCAATAGCTAAAATCTGTCTAAGATCTCTAAGGTCTTTATTTACAACATCATGAGGTGAAAATTCAATGGTTTTCCCTTCACCTAAATTAGTTATCTGATATACAGATAAAAGGTTGTAGGATAAGGTAGGAACACAAAATACATCATTAAATTGACCATTGTCTCGATGAATAGTTCCTGTCCCTACAACACTAAGAGATCTATCATCAACAACATATATAATTTTGGTGTTACAATCATTTAAAGAAGAAAACATGGCTTTGTTTTTGGCCATGTGATAAGAAGCTCCAGAATCAATGAGCCACTCATGAGAATGAGAAGAAAAAAATACATTTAGTGCATAACCAGACCGAGATGCTTGATAACCACATGCAGAAAGTGTTATTCCTGAAGATGAAGTTGAACTTGAAGAGTGCTCCAAATGGATGTTATGCTTCTTCATTGCTGCTTCCAAGGCTTCCATCTTCTTAAAGCATTTGGATTCTATGTGGCCATCACAATTACAAAAGTTGCAATGTCTATCAGTCTTTTTCCATTCGTTTTTAGTTGTCTTATCATTTTGTTGAGTTGACTTTTCATCGTGAGACTGAAAGGGCATAGGACCCTTGTTTGATTTAGGACCATTCTTTTTAGGATGTTGTTTCTTAGGATTCTTTGAAATTGGTCTTTGTTGGGCTGCTAAGGCTTTCTTAGAAGACTTTCCAGTATTAAGAAGACCAAGATGTAAGATTTTTTCTTGCTCTCTTATTAAAAAAATCATAGAAGGCATCCAAAGAGGGGGGACTTGTAGTCTTGTCCTTGAGAAATAAAGGCTTCTCTAGGAGAATGGAAGGACGAAACATACACAGAGCAAGTTGGTCCCAACTTAGTAAGAATGGAACAGAAAAGGCTACCATTTTCTTTCTTAACCTTCACACCTTCCAAGAGAAGTCAAAGGGTCTTGAACTTGAACAAAAAATCTTCAATGAAGAAAAATTATTGGGGTTCAATGTAAGCAACTGATTTTCGAGTTGATGGGCTCTAAACTCATTTTTAATTCAAAAAACTTTATTGAGTTGTTTCATTGCTTCATCAGGGGCATCAATTTTTGCAATATGGAATCTAAGGTCTAGAGAAATAGACATCCCTATCAACCCACGTGCTTGATCTTGCTTATTTTCTCATTTTGGCTTGCTTATCTTCATTTTTAGGTTTAGACTCTTGGCTTGAGGCTATTCTATAAAGACCTTTACTTCTGAGTAAATTCACAATGTAGGATAGCCATTGGAAGTAGTTGGTGTTGTCAAGAATAACTAGTCATGGACTTCCATTTTAAAATAAACTAAAGTTGTAGATGTTGAAACTAAATGTTCCAATGGAAAGATATCGAAAAATTAGGGTGATTAAAAGAAGAGGCTCTGAAAACAACTTTTGAATTAAGAAGTTATAGCTTTTTTAAGAAAAATTGTTGAAGATGCCGACAAACTACGTGAATGTTAGGAAGTGAATGATAATGTTATGTTGAAAAAAAATCACCCCCCCTTCCAAACTTAATCTAATTAGTTCACTTTTAAAACCTCCAAGATGACAATGAACCTCCAAACTTGCTGTTGTTGCTGAACAGTCCAAGCTCTCAAATGCTCACAAACATTAGAAATCAAATGTGTGAGGTATATAGGAGCTTGAAGTTGCTTTTAGAAGTTTAGGGAGGCAGATTTCGGGGGTAAAGATGTCCATTGTTTGCAAAAAACCACCCATGGGCCCCATTTTTCCATCCACCTGTGTGGCACCTGAGCCAACTTGTTTATGACAAAATCAGCCATTCAGGACCAGTAAGGTGCCAAACCAACTGGTTTGGCATATAATCGGTCCTAACTGGCCTACAAATTGGGCTAGTTGGACCAGTTCAATCCTTGGATTTGCTAAGCAATCAGTTTGACTGATTTCTGAGTTGAATCAGACAGGTTTTAAAACTATGATTCTTCCATTTCTTCCCTTTGATGTCTGCCCCCAACCAACACCGTGAAAACCAAAAATGGAATGATAAGCCAAAAGAACATCTTTTTTCTTAAATCTTAGATGGGCAACCTGCAATAAAATGAGGAGGAAGAAGGAATGGGAAATAGTAGGAGAGGAGGAAAAAAACACAAAACAAGAAGTACATGAAGATGACTGAGTTGGGGCTTGTACTTACCTCTTTGGCGCTTGAGAAGTTGAGGTAGGTGGCAGCCCTTGTTATCTCCTCCAAACTCCTCCTTCCTCACTCCTCCAAGCTTTCCTTTGCTCTCTCCTCCAACCTCTTCCAAATATTTTCTATAGACCCTGCTATCTCCTTTGGTATCTTCTCCTCTCTTCTCCACGTTCAAGCAAATGATGAAAGAATGAGCAAACAAGAAGGGGAAGGGGCCCTTTAAAACTTAAACTCATCCTCACTCTCCCCAAACTAACCCTAAACTCCCCCTAGGTCACATCCTAAACCATAGTTGAGAGAAAAAAAATAAAAAAGTTGGCTCCCACAGAACCGTGTGTGTTCCTCCAAAACTGCTTGCAAACCATGCTAGAATTGCCACGGCTCCAAAAAAGACAGCAACCATTTTTTCTCGCCTGAAACGTGGTTCCAAATTTTCTAAGTGTGGTCCCGCTCGTGGTTCAGGCACAGATCTGCATGGTTTGTGGTTTTGCCCATGGTTCAGGCACAAATTTGCATGGTTCATTGTCATGGCCTCCAAGCCGTGTTGGAGGAGGGTTCCTGCAACAGTAGTCTAAAACTTCCTATGCTTAAAACAGCTCGACTGCACAGAACAGTTTCATATTGAGTCTTGACTACTATATAATATTCTGTTTTGAGAATAGTTAGGATAAAATTAATAAAATTATTGTTTCTTCTCCTGGTTATTAACATTGTGTTCCCTCCTAAGCTTTTGCCTATGATTCAATTCTTTGACCTCTTATCAACTATAATAGCTTTGCTGACTCAGCAGAACAATTTCTAAAACAAAAATATTTCAATCAAGCATCCTTGTTTCCATACACACATAAGCCCAAATGTGGGTGTGTGTCAGAATGAACAAATGTGTGATTCTTTGTATTGCTGTTCACAAGGTGCAAATGACAATGTGAAAAATATGTTGCAGAGAAAGACAGACCTGGTGGCCGCATTCTCATAAGAGCCCAAGAAATATTTTTGAACTTCAGCCCAACATCCTGATCCAGAACCAATGAGATCATACTGTCAGACGTATAAATAGCACTACCTTCAGTGTGAGCTAAATCAATTAAAAATTAAATCCTATGAATAAAGCATCCCATAGAAATGAAAACCCATCCATACATAGAACTAGAATTTTCTGCATCCCACATGCAGACAGAAATAAATTTTCACTGAGGAAGTAAAATTGCTGAGGATTTCCATTATGCAGATATACCGTGTCTTGTTAGAGAGGAAGCTAATAACTAGAATAGGAAGATAAAGAATCTACCTTGGTAGGAGAATTTTCATCCTCATCACTATCTTCATCTTCTATAGGACTTTCAGCAGCAATAGCATCATAAAAGTCCTCATTTGTTTCGGAATCCTCAGATTCACCACTGACATCTGAAACCTGTTGATTTTTCTTATGGGCAGTGCCCATTGATGGCTCAGGACTGAAAGAAGGATTTGCTCCAAAGTATTCTCTTAAACCTGCCAACATCAGAAATGACAATTTAAAAGTTAAAACCAAATCTGTTTCAAAATGCACTCTCATAAACAGTTGGTCAAGGCTTAGGACTATACTTTAAACTCCAAAAAAGTCATGTGAAAGCTATTTTTCTTATATTCAATAAGCAATTTAAACGTATTGGAAAACTTCACGTACTGGAAAACTTCATGTAAAATCCTGATAACATATGTATGGAAAAAAAATCTTAGTAAATAGTGATACTTGCATTACAAGCACCAGCCAAACATATAGAAAATTTAAGAAATATTACAATCCACACAAAACGATCTATAGGCCAAGGGTCACCTCCCTCCATGTTATGCTTCTTATCAATGTTGCAAAAATTGTTTCAGGAATATTATCACCAAAGGTCCAGAAACAAACTTATCAGAAATATCTGGAAAAATATTGGAAAATATCGGCAAGCATACACTTGGAGAAACACAGAAAAATCGACAAACTGAAACACTCAGAAAAAATGGATATATGCAGAGATACTGAGCATGTTTGCAAAACTGTTCCTTACTCAAAAAGTCATAGACACATCATGTTAGCTATACAAAAAGATTCAACTATGATTAGATAGATGTAACACATTATTTACATCCTAAGTATTTCTAGAGAGGGCTTGCAGAAGAGTGTTGTATAGTGCAATTCAATGATTTGATATGCAAAGTAAGAGACTCCAGCCTGTCTTTTGTATATCTGAAATGCTAAATGACCACACATCAAAGAACTATTCGCCTATACATTGATTATAGGATTAAGTCTTCTTACTGGAATATGTGACATGAGTTGGCATCCACTGTTGACAATAGCAAACCCCCTATGACCTATGCATCTAGTTGGTACTCACAAACTCCTAGCAAACCATGAAGAGCACTTTGTTCCTTACTTGATTTTGATAGTCGCCCTTATCACTTTTGTTGAATGTAAGAGTATTATAAAATTCTATAAATTTCTTTTTTCTTAGGATTGCATCTTTTGTCCAAAGATAGAAAACCATATTACTTCAAGTTTAACTACCCCTCGAGCCATTCTAGATTCATAACTTCATTCACAATGTTCTAGGGTTAATATATCGAGTAGAGAAATTCGTTACATGTATACTTCACAAGTTACTACCATCTTCTACTAAATTATAATATGAACCTTTACACAATACATACAAAACTTGCAAAAGATAGACTTCCAGATCATTGATGTTGAACGTATCTTCTTAAAAAAACAAATCCTATTAACCTATCTTTTGATTTTAACATTGACTCCCATACAAAGCAATCTATAAGCTGCCTAGATCCTAATGAATCTAGTGGTCCACTTATAACATTAACACGAACACATAAAAGAAACCCAGATAGCTTTAATAATGAGAAAGCAAAAGCTTTCTCATAAAGGGTTGCAAGCTAGTCGAGTCAATCCACTTTACATATGTGGGGTAAACCGAGAAACACACTAAAACTGAAAGAAAGCATAAAAGTATAAAATGGCCTAAACTTGAAATGACTTTATTAACATCTGTCTAATATTTAATTGGCAATGATAACCTGACATTTACTTTAACACCCTCCCTTAATGGTCAATCTACAAACTACACCAAGCTTATCCTAGAATTTTCCAAATTTTTCAGGACCTGTTGACCACTGCGTGTCAACTACCCATAGCGGTACACCCCCTTTTCTTCGCAAAACGGATAGTGCTTGATTGATGTGTCCATGCCATTCGACAGTCATCGTCGTCTTGATCATATTATGTTGTAAACCCAGTCTACATGTGTAAATTGTAAATAATCTTAGCAGAACTGAGTCATGTATGTAAATTGCCTAGGTGAACCTAATTTTCTAGTGATAATCTACGTTCTGAAAGGTTTTTTGTCTCACCGATCCATGATCGGCAGAGTTTTCCGTCAGCCTAACCCCAAAGCCGAAATGGATTTTGTCATTAGAATTTTAGGGGAATCCTAGTGTGTTGATCTGCTAGATTATGTTTGGTCGCAGAACTGGGTGGTCTATGAAGGTCTATTTCAAATGGGTTTTCTCCCTTCAGATGTAAAATTGTAAAGTTCATGATGTAAAGTGTCTTGAGGGTTAGAAAATGTTTTAATACCCTCATAAGTCCTAAGTCTAGGTCCTAGGTAATTTTTTTCCACAAGGCTAAAGTTCGTAGATCCATTAAAAATAAATAAAATAAAACTAAAAATTAATTAAAAAATTAAAATTAATAATTAAATAATTAAAAATTAAAATTAATTAATTAAATTAAATTAATTTAAAAAAAAGAAAAATTAAAAACATAAAAAGATAAATAAAAAATAGAAAAACTTAAAAAAATAATAAAATAATAATTTTTTGAGTAAAAAATGCAGAATTTTAATTTTTAATGCATTAAAAATTCGAAGCGGATGAGATTAAAGAGATATATTGATCCTCCATCGACAGTCGAGATCATTTTGACATGGATCACTCGAACTAGCCGTTGGGAATTTTTCCTTTAAATAGGGTGCTAGGGGTCATTTGATTCATTCGATCTGTGAGTCTTGTGCTGAAGAAAGCTCTCTCGTAAACATTTTCTAGTGCTAATAAAGAAAGACTTTGGGGTTGAAATCTCGCTGGTGTTACTCTCCTGAAGTGCTATGAGCTATTTTATTTTCTGCATATTTTTTATTTTTCACCCATTAGTAATAGCTTGATGTAGAGTATTGTTGAACACAGGTATCTTGTTCACTTACTAGGGTTTAAATGGTAATAAGATTTCTGAAATAATGGAAGATATCTCCATTGTATCTGGAATCTAGTATTGTTTTTTCCCTCTTTATTGATGGTTGAAGTGAGCTGTGCAGGAAACCCTTATTAAGAAGATCAGTGGGCGTTTGGGGAAGTTCTCGGCTGAACCAACAAACTCCCGCAAGCATTCTCTTGCAGAGCCCAGCCAATTTCAATCCTGGGTTTATCATTTAAGTTTGTTTTTCTGAATTGCATGAGAGATTTCTGAAGTTTTTCATAGTAAATCTGGAATTTTGATAATATCATTGTTGATTATTGATAAATCTGGTTGTTTAAGAGTCGAAAAATTGTAAATGTTGTAAATTTGTAGCTGGTTTGTAGGGTTTTATTTTCAACTCTTGCATATATTTTCTGGGTTTTTGTTTTTCCATTGCAGGTTGCAAGCACAAGCTTTGAGAATTTTTCAGGGTTTCATCAAGCAACCTCAAGCAGTCTGTCGTCCGGGGTTTCATTTTTGTAGGGATATTCTCCAAAAAGATTTTCAAATTCTCTAGAGAAATTCTAGGCGATGTTCAAACCATCTATCTGCTGTTCTTGGGGCTTCATTTCGCAGGAAAAAATTCGAAATTTTTTTTTTTTTAGGTGTATGTTGGTCTCAGGCCCAGAAAGCCAAAAGAAAAACACACATATATATACAAGGGAGAAGCCCACATACGTTTCAGCCTGCAAAACCCTCTCATCTCTCTGCTGTCAACACATCTTTTTCCTCATCTGCAACTCCCTAAGCTACCCACATCCACCAAAGCTCTGCGTCATTCCCATCATCCCTTGCCTTTCGCTCCAGCATTCTCCTTGCTGTCGCCGTCTTGCTTGTTCCCATCCACAGCCAAACACCTGCCTCTTGCGTGAAGTTTCTCCCATCGCTCAGTTCTTTCACCTGCACATCAAACCTACAGCGATAATATGTCCAGCAAATGCCCAAGTCCCCAGCGTGTTGATCACCTTCGAATGCTCAAGCTCCTATTCAAACTCCACGTAGTCCTTCGAGCTCCTTACGTCTTGCCTTTGTTGCCGTCGAGAACCTGCACTTGCCGAGCATAACCAAACAATCGACATTTTTAATTTTGTTATAATTTCCTGGGTTTTCATGGTTAGAGTTAATTTTATTTTAGCGTAACTTTTTTTTTGGTTTCATACATATAATGCTTTTCCTATTTAGCTTAGCTTAGTTTGTAAAATTTTCAATGTTGGTTTAGTTTTAGGCTTTAGATTATATTTGATTTAGTTTTAAGTTTACATCATTTCTAGATTTATTTAATAATAAAAAATCATAAAAGTGATAAATCATAAAAAATATAAAATATAAAAAGTCCCTTTTTAGACTTTAGTTAGGGTTTTAGTTTTATATTTTGTTTAATTTTTTGATTTAAAGTTTTATTTTATGGTTTTAGATTAGATTTTAATTTAGGATTTCAATTTCGTTCCATTTTGATATTTTAGCTTTATTTAAACAATAAAAAACAATAGACTTTTTATTCTGTCTTATAGTTAAGAATTTTCTTTAGATTTAAAGTTTCATCTTTAGTTAGCCTAGTCTTATTTTATTTAAAAATAGAAAAATATTTTGCAAATTTTTTGCAAATTTCAGTCTTGGCTTAGGAATTTCTTATGTTTTATCTCTTCTGCTGAGGTTAAAATTTTGATGTGGAAATTAATGTTTAACATGCTTTAATGTTTCTCTGAAGATTAACTACATGAATGTGATCTCCGGTTATCATTTTACGTGACTATTTCAAGCATTTAATTTTTGGAATATTGTTACTGAGTTTTAATTGTTCGATCGCAATTAAAGCATTATGCGTTTATCGAATTTTGCATTTGCTTGAATTATCTTATGGTAAATGATTGTTAATGAGCTCATAATCATTCAGTCTATAGGGCACTGGTCTATTAACTTAATAATATCAATCTAGTGCTTGTTTCCTCGTGTCTCCCAACCCAACTGGGTCACAGTTGGTCATCCATTGTCCCATAGGGTCTACCCCTCTTAGCCGCGGGACACAGGCTTAAACAGAGAGATCGGGGATCAGGGTGACAACCCCCGGTCTGAGCATTGTCGTGACAATCTGTGCGACAACATTTTTTGGCGCCGTTGCCGGGGATAGAGTTTTTTCTGTCCTTGGTCCTTTTATTTCAAGCTTTCCCGTGTTTCACTTCCTGTCCGGGTGGCGACTCCACTTCATATATTATCTACAAGAGTGTATACTAGAAGACATCCAAGCAGTCTGTGCAATCCTACTCCTGATCCTGAAAGGGCCCTCAGGGTACAATTACACAAACTCTTTCTCATACACTTCTTGTTAAACTCGGACAAGAAGCCCTCTCTGATATCCATTTTCTTTTTACTAGTCCAGTTGGGCACGACATCATGGATATGTATGCCCCTTGCAATTTTTCTAACATTCCAGGGTATCCCAATGCTCTTCCATCACTTGGGATAGATAAGTTGCCTAGCTTTCAGGGAGATAATGCGATTAGTGCAAATTCGCATCTGAGAGATTTTAGTATATGGATGGCTAAGTACGCAAGGTTTCCTGATTTCGATCATGAGGATGTTAGAATAACTCTTTTTATTTTAACCTTGGGGGGTGATGCTCATGAATGGTTTACTGAAAAGCCTCAGAATTCATTTGATTCCTTAGAATCGATCATTGATGCCTTTAAAGAAAAATATGGAGATAAGGAGAAGGAAGACACCTCGTAAAAGCTATCAGCATAATAAGAAAAGAGAGAATGAAACTGTTGAAGAATTTAACAAAAGGTTTAATGGTATTGTTAGAGAATTGCCTCAAGACTATAAACCTACCGAAAAATCTCTTCGAGATTTTTACATTGATGCCTTTAGTCCTGAGCCATCTTATGAATTAAGGCGTGCTAGACTTAATGATTATAGAGATTGCCAAACCTTAGCTATAGAGCTTGAAAAGGACAAGGTAGCATCTGGGAAGTCTGAGATCCCAGGTTTCGATAGGACTACTACGAAACTAAAAGAACCTAAAGGAAAAGCAGTTCAAGAGCCTGAAAGTGAACTTGTTCTTAAATTGCTCCAAAAGATTGAAACCATGGAAATTAATCATAATAAGGAGATAGCCACTTTGCAAAATAGGCTGGTCCAAATGGAAAGAGCACAAACACAAAATTTCCAGCCTTGAAATAATAATAACAGAAATAACAATTGGCAAAAGAAGGGTCAATCTAGTGAGCAGAGACCTCCTAATCCGTTTACTAATTTGGTTAATAATGCTCCTCCTTACTGTCGGGTTTGTGATGCTCTTCATGAAGAGGCCACTTGGCCCATCGTTAGATGGATCTTAGATAACGGGATGCTTGGGGCAGGTGATCAAATAAATGTGGTAGGTAGCAAGTTTCCTTTGTCTATGGATGATTGGATAGAGGTCAAGGAAAATAGTCATGATGTTATGAATCCTTCATCAACTTTTAGTATAAATAACCTTGAAAATGAAGATGACATTTTGGCTAGGTTATATGGTGAAAAACCCTCTCTCGAGCAAATCCTGAAATTGCTAGAGATAAGGGTTTGACCTATCAGAGAAGGGATAAAGATCAAAGCGGGAATCAAATTCCCCCTCGAACTTTTTAACCTGGTGAAAACTCTGGATTAGATGTTGATTTGGGAAGTTGGTTTAACAATGCCAAAATCTGGGTTCTTGTCTCCGAGATTGCCAAAATCCCTTCCCAAAGAGACAAATTGCTAAAAGTTATCCAAGGTCCTCAAATAAATACTTCTCAACAGAGGACTCGGGAAATTCACTATCATGATGCTCCCATATACTTGCAAAACTTAGATGCCGATAACAAAGATCACCAGCCCTTTTTTATCACCTTGTTAATTAATGGATATAAATTGAATAATTGCATGTTGGATTCT